>CM066246.1:9302902-9512902 GCA_033675135.1 Frankliniella intonsa | reverse complement strand
CCTGCCCTGGCCGCGCAGCCCCGCACGGCGGCAGGCTTCGGTTACCCCAATAAGTCTCTCAAGCTCGTCAACTCTTCGCCTTCTTTGCCCCGCTATCCGAGTCGCGATCGCTCTTTCTAGCGCTGGCTGCCTGCCTGCCAGGGCGGCGGCCGGGCCCGGCCGGACCGCGGCAGCAGGCTGGCTGCCAGCCCCGTCTGTCCCGCCCGCTGCCGCCCCGCTTCGTGACGTGCCCGGCTTATCTCCGGCACCGCACAGACCCGCGCCCCGCGCTGCTCCGCCCCGCCCCGCCCCGCCCCGCCCCGCCGAAACGGCAGGAGGGAAGAGTGGCCGGTCTGGGCGACGGACGGTACACTCTAACTGTATTTGTTTGTTTTTGTGGAAACGTTTGTGCAAAGTTAAACATTCAAATCGTTTCATACAAATTTATGCGAAAAAATGCTTGATTTTGGACATGCACAAAATAGTTTAAATCACCGCACAAATTTGTGTGAAAAATTTGATTGTTTAAATTTGTACAAATAAAATATACAAATCTAGTTAGTGTGCAGCGGTGAACCGCTGACCGGGCTCCGGGCTCCGGGCTCCAGGCTCCGGGCTCCAGGCTCCGGGCTCCAGGCTCCAGGCTCCAGGCTCCAGGCTCCGGGCTCCAGGCTCCAGGCTCCAGGCTCCAGGCTCCGGGCTCCGGGCTCCAGGCTCCAGGCTCCGGGCTCCAGGCTCCAGGCTTCAGGCTCCAGGCTCCGGGCTCCAGGCACCGGGCACTTACTAGGAAAAAAATACAAAAAAAATTTAAAGAAATGGAGCACTTGGCACTGAATCTTTATGACAAAAAATTTCAAAAATTTTCTTTTATAAAATAATAATAATTATAATGTGACCTCTTCTAGTAATTACAAGATGTTGTATGATGTGGTAATAAAAATAGGAAAACAGTGGTCGAAAATCACTTTTCAAGTTAAACCAAAACGATCTTTATCGTTGAAATAATCCCAAACAGTTTTGTAGGGCTCGCTGGGGTGCTCCTGCTGGTGATTCACGCCCACGCCTGGCCGGGCCGTACGCGCGCACACACACACACACACACACACACACACACACACACTCCTGCCCTTGTGCACGGTGACCCGCGCGCGCCGGTGCCGGCGCCACGCCCAGCGGTGCACCGCGCGGAGCCGAGCAGAGCCGGTGGAGGCCGCGCCTATTCCATAAGTCAGGCGACGACTTGTATAAATTGGCGGATATCGTTATGGTGGCATATGCTCTCTCTCTCTCTCTCTCTCTCTCTCTCTCTCTCTCTCTCTCTCTCTTTCTCTCTCTCTCTCTCTCTCTCTCCGCGGGCGTGGAGTGCTGGTGCGGTGGTGTAGCCGGAGCCGAGCCCGCCGCCGCCGCCGGGCCCTGAACCACCTGCTTGACCTTTCCGTCGCGTGGAGCCGCGCCCCGCCCCGCCCCACCCCGCCCCGCCCCGCCCCGCCCCGTACCAGACCGAGTCACCACTCTATTCGCCGGCGCCCCCCACACACTCACACGACCGGCATGTTCGATACAGTACACTCGGTTGGCCATTATCACTTTGGCGGGAGCGGGGTCTGGTGCGGGGCGGGGCCCTCCTAACTCAATCCCATTTAGCGGACGGGCTACAAACGCCTAATACAGGGCGACTTGGGCGGGCGCGGTGCCCCTCTGCACACGGCTAGATGTGACCTAAATCAAAATTTAGCTCCGTCAAACCGGCTTCACCAAAATCGAGTCGGGCGTCGTCTGTTATGAAGATACGACCCAAACGACAAAAAAATGTTCTGTCTCGCTCACCTGTTTCTTCGGCCTTAACTATTCTACGTTGTTCCGTACCCGAAACAATTTTTTAGGGCTCGGCAAATTGTACAGATATATATATATATATATATATATATATATATATATATATATATATATATATATATATATATATATATATATATATATATATATATATATATATATATATTTTGGGGGGGCAGGTGAATAGTTTTGCGCTGACTGCTCCCCCGTCCGAACAAGTAAGTGTCCAGGAATCAGGATGCACCCGGCCGGCCGCTCGCAGATAGCGCTCAGTTTATGGGTCATGCGCCCCCGTGTGTGTGTGTGTGTGGGTGTGAGCGCGCGCGCGTGTATGCGTGTATGCGTGTGTGTGTGTGTGTGTGTGTGTGTGTGTGTGTGTGTGTTAAAGAGAGGGGTGAGAAGAGAGCCCCGCACGCGCGAGTGAAGCGTCGCCAGCGCCCCCCTCGCCTCGCGGCCGCCAGTGAAAGCTCTGATACGGGCAAAAGCAACGTGAGCACTCGGGATAAGCCGGGGCAGTAGTGAAAAGCACACCGTGGGCCCGGCCGGAGCCCCAGCCCAGTCTGCCCTGCCCGGTCCGCGTGATTGAAAGATGAGGCTCATTTATATATATATATATATATATATATATATATATATATATATATATATATATATATATATATATATATATATATATATATATATATATGTATATATCTAATTTACCGGAACTTATACGTCAACATTTTTACTGTAAATTTTACTGGTGTTTTTACACAAAATTCTAGTGGCGCTTCAGGTGTTTTTTTATACCGGTATTTTTGCTTACTTTTGCACATTGACTGGTGTCTAACTGTGGTTTCCGTGTTACTTTTTTTTCTGGAACTCTTCTTGATGTTTCGCAGGTGTGTGAGTGATACTCTACCGGCGTCAGGTCAGAGCGCCCCTTCGGCCGCCGCAGACGGCATGGCATGACCCGGGGGCGGGCGGGCGGGCGGACTGCTGTGGGGCAGACACGGGCCAGAGTTATAACGGTGATTGGAAATCCGTTGATATAGGGACCGGTGGAAGCGCTACTGGGGCGGGGCGGGGCGGGGCGGGCCGGGGCGACTAGGACCTTACCCCTCCGCGCGCTGCGCAAGGCGCCAAAGCTTTGAGCCAGGCGCCTCGCCCCGCCTCGCCCCGCCTCGCCCCGCCTCGCCCCGCCACGCCACGCCCCTTTCAGACAGGTATAACCCCTCCGATTAGAAGCCCCCCGAGCCGATGAGGGGCAGATGTGCAGGCAGCACGCCTTACCATGAAATGCGTTATTAGCTCAACAAGGTGTGAAATATTGGTGGGCTATTGGGTTATGATGCGCAGGGCTAAAGCGGTTCGCGTAACCGGGGCGGGGCGGGGCGGGGCGGGGCGGGGCGGGGCGGGGCGGGCGCTCGGGGGCGCGCAGGTGGAACGCATGCCAGAGGCGGGGTCTGCATTCTCTGCTGACCGCCATGAGCACAATGTGCATTGCGAGTGACTTAGAGATGAGGAAGTATGGGTTTCGTAGCTTCGGGCAGGATTGTAAATTTTCCGTAAATTTTTAAAGTGTGTTTTTTTATTTCTAGGGCTTGGAAATTTTTTAGAAAGTTAAAAAAAAATCCAAAAAGATTCCGGAAACTTTTCGGAGCTTTCAGCCCTAGCAGAAGCAGGGCATATTTGCGGTGGATTTGGCAAAACGTGCAGAAACTTAAGCCCGGGGCTGCCGGCGCGGCGGGGCGGGGCGGGGCGGGGCTGGGCGGGGCGGACTGTTCGGCCGGCTGGCTGCCAGGCCGCTCGCCAGGGAGAGGTGCAAGCATTAAAGGGCACATATTAGCTGCAGGGCCCCCGACCATCAAACCTGCCCCCACTTGATTTACACTCAACGCAACCTACATCCTCGCAGGCGTCGCGTCGCCCCGCCCCGCCCCGCCCCGCCCCGCCCCGCCCCGCCCCGCCCCGCCCCGCCCCGCCCCGCCCCGCCCCGCCCCGCCCCGCACGGTCCCCGCCGCTGTGCTTCGCACTGCTTGTGCAACTCGCAGGCGAGGGATCGATAACCAGGTCGCTGTAAATCGGTGCAGGTGCTTCGCGCCGCATGTCCTCTTGACTTGGGTTTGACTGCTTTCGTATAGTGACCATAATCTGATAATTGCTTGTTACATGGTTTTCCGGCAAGTCCACTCGCAATACGTAAAGGGTGAAAAAGTTAACGACAATTTGTTGGTAATTTACAACATTATTTTTATACGTTTGGTGAAGCCTTCCAATGTCTCCAAGCGCCCCTTTCAACTCAACACTACGTTCATCCACACGTCCGTAGTGTGCACTGCGCCGTTCGCGAGCCGCCCCACCCCCTCCCCCACCCCCGCCCCGCCCCGCCCCGCCCCGCCCCGCCCCGCCCCGCCCCGCCCCCTCCCCCGCCCCGCCCTGCTGACCTGACCGCAGGCGAGTGTCGGACTCTCATTGCTTCGAAAATCCCGGCGGGACCCGAAACAAAAACCACAGCCCTGATGGGCCCTGGCCTCTTCACCGGTCCGCTCACCGGCAAGGCTCTCTCGCATTAACAACAGATCATAAATTATTACCCGGCCATGAGCGATTTTCTCTCTCCTTACTGCTGTCATTTTGTTGTTGCTGTTCCTGTTGTCGGTAAGCGGTGCCTTACTGTCTCCCGTTTTGCAAAAACACGCGAGAAAAATTCGTTACCATTTCGCTGCTCCTCGTCTTTTTCGCGATCGTTTTGTTAGTCGGCGGCCGAAGTAGTGTGTGAAATTCCTGAGAAAATTTAAATCTTCACCTACCGACTATGTTGTTGATTCTCATTGTAAGTCCAGTCATCGTTCGAGGCGAAACTAAAAATGCACCCAGAGTGTACCACCCCGCAGAGATATTCTGGAGGCTAAAAGACTTCTACGTCGTCTCCCTTCCTCTAACTCACTCACTCACTAACACACGCGCTCTGGTGGACAGAGACAGACGGATTCCAAAGGAGATTTTAATTGTCCTGGATGAAGCCGTCTATGATGGCGCGGCGTACAGGCCTCTCATTATGACATCTCGTGTAGGGTCTTCATCCCCGAGCGGCCGGAGCGTGGCACTGTGCCCAGCACACCCGCCCCGCCCCGCCCCGCCCCGCCCCGCCCCGCCCCGCCACGCCTCGCAGACCACATTCACTTTTCAATCATTTGCGCAGGTGTTTGCGTATACATGTGGAGGTTAAGACGGCCTCGAATGTGCCGCGTATCGTTGCAGTTTGACACATTTCTAAGCGCGCGGTTTGAAGCTCGACTCGCTCGCGGCGGGTGCGCCATTCACTGCGTGGTGCTCACCGTCGCACCGGGCCCAGAGCAGCCGCCCCGCCCCGCCCCGCCCCCGCCCCGCCTCACCTTGCTCCGACAACAAAGGGGTAATTTGGTCACTTCGGAGGCGTGAGCCGCCTGCACCCGCTGCCGCCGTGCAGCACCGGCCGAGCACAGCAGGCTGATAGGGGGCGCCACCGGCACATAACGTCTTTCGCCCATCGGAAGTCAGAACAAGGGGGAAAGCACTCTGAATTTTGGTGCACAAATGTTGTGAATTGTTTCTGAATTTTTGAGAATTTTCATGAATAATTGTGAATTTATATTGATTTTTTTTTTTTTTTGCACTTTTTGTTTCGTTTTTTTTTTGTCTTATAAAGTTTTCAGATTTTTTTTTTTTTTCAATTTTCCTAAATTACTATAGGTGCACAAAAATTTCAGAGTCGTTTCCTCCTCAAGTCAGAGGCATTGCAAGTTACAGTGACGCACCCTGAAACGCACCGTGAGCTGCTGTAGTGCGCAGGTCAGGTGAGCGCCCGCCCGGGTCGGGCCGGGCCGCCCAATATAAGGCATATCGATCCTAACAAGGCGGTGAGGCGAGAGCGTGCCGCCGTAATTGTCATATTGAATGGCGAGCTGGGCGGGCCGGGGCTGTGGCCGCAGCGTGGCGTGGGGTGGGCCCCTGCCTGCCCCTGCCTGCCCCTGCCGGCGGCGCACCGTCCGCCCTAAACGAGCTTGCGGTGTGGAAAAGGCGTGGAAAAAATAATTATACGGGACCGGCAAGGTAAACTACCTCTAGGCAATCAGGAAGGTAGGTGTGGGGCCACCTGCCCACTTACATATAGCACCTCCACCCTCGCCTCTCTCTCTCTCTCTCTCTCTCTCTCTCTCTCTCTCTCTCTCTCTCTCTCTCTCTCTCTCTCTCTCTCTCCCCCTCTCTCTCTCACTCTCTGCCTTTCTCTGGCCGATGGACATTTGCGTCGCATCTTCTACCAAGCAGTCGTCGACCCATCTCCCTCCCACCTCCCAGGCCCACCCCAGTGCCCCTCCCTCTCTCTCTCTCTCTCCCTCCCTCTCTCTCCCTCCCTCTCCTCTCTCTCTCCCTCCCTCTCCCTCCCTCTCGCTCGCTCTCCCCCTCCTCCCCCCCTCTCTCTCTCTCTCTCTCTCTGACGCTTTTTCCCCGTGCTTCTCTGGAGCGTTTGTCGGTAATCCCTCTGGCGTCGTCTGGCTTCGCCTGCCATGAGCATGCCATGAGCTGTCGGTCGAACCGGAGTGCGAGGAGGAAGGGGTATGTCGGAGGAAAAAGTTGAAAGTGATACGAGGAAAAAGAAAATGTGTAACGCAAATAATGCTATATACATATTTCTCATTCGGTAAATACAGTATTTTAACCGCCGGTCTGTCTCCGAGACGGGGTAGTGCAGTATTCTGCTGTGGGGGGATCCGGTTTGTAATATTTTTTCTCTTTTCAATATGTAAGAAATATTGTTTCCCGTATGCTATCATTCCCGCGGCATTGCTATTGAGTGATATCTGTTTCTGGCGGCTCGGCTCGGCGGCATTGCCTGGCGGGCACTGTAAATATAACGCAGAGCTTGTTGGGCGAGGTCCCGGGTCCCTCCCGCCCGCACCAGCTGCCGGGAGGAGGAGGAGGAGGTCTAAATCCAGAGGACATTAGTTAGGCCCTTTAAGGTCACCGCCCCTCCCAACACAAACACGCGTCTCGCAGGGGCCCCGGGCGTAGATCAGGGGGGGGGGGGGAGAGGGCGGGGAGCGGATCGGCCCTCTCTCAGGCTCCCTTGGCGAAACTCAATAATGCCGCGGCTTATTGTCCCTGCTCTTCAATATTTGGCCAAGCTCAGAGAGTCAAATCTACTCTCATCGGGAACAATTCAGCTGCCCACAATTTCGAGGCGAATTAGTTTCCTCAGCTAGTCCTCCTCATTCACACGTCCCTTATGTTTCTTCATCAGTTATTATTATCGCTGGGCGTGTACCCGCGCGCAAGCAGGCGACAAGGTGAGGTAAAATACCCCCTTTACCTCGAACTCTAGTCAACTCGAGTGTGCCTGTCCCCGTGGAAATACATACATAACACGAGCTAGCGCGCTGCACCGCGCCGTGCCGCGCCGGCCTGCGACCGAGTCGTAGAAAGCACAAGGCGCATGACTCATAGATATGCGAGTGCGTTGTTACTCGTGACCTCAACGCTTCTGGGCTGCTGCAGGCCGTTCGTCTCTCTCCGACAACAAAAGACGGGCCGAGACGGACGCAGCCGCGCGGGCGGGCGTGGCGCGGCGTGGCGCAACGCGAGATGGCGCTGATAGCCGCTCACACACACACACACACACATGCCCTCGACCAATAATCTGTTAATTAAGTTTGAAAAGACCTGTAATGAAGCGGGTCTACTTCTCTCTGGATATCCTCTGATTTCTCCTGCTGCCGATCTATACCGCTGGTTTTTTGCGGCCTTGTGCCGTCTGGGCGGGCGTCCCATTTGACAAGGTTTTCGGGACACGTTATGGTGTAACGAACTGTTAATTTTTCTTTGTCGGACGCAGACCACGAAAACCTTAATAACGCGCTGTGTTTAAATATTCTCTCTGGTGACCTATAAATCTTACTTTTGCAACTGCTAGGGTCTCAGTGTTCCAGGATAACGAGTATTAGTAGACACATAAATCGGACCCCGCGAAGGTAGGCGACCCGCCCGACAGGCCTTGGTGGGCTCGATGGAATCAGAGAGAGAGAGAGAGAGAGAGAGAGAGAGAGAGAGAGAGAGAGAGAGAGAGAGAGAGAGGGAGAGTGTGTGTCCACGGGAGGTCTTATAGTTCATCGTCCACTAACTAGCTCAGCGCGGCCGCGGCCCAGCCCAGGTCGGGCGTGATGCAATGGGCGTGGGCGTCAGGCTGGCCCGGGGCGGCGCTGCCCGGCCGGCCCGGCTAGCCGCTGCAGCCGGTGGCCGTCAAACTCCCTGCTGGTGATGGGCGGCTGATAGCCGAGCCAGGTCGTGCAGTTTACTCCCATATTGCGCGCTGGAGCGCATTCCGTCCGCCCCACCGGGTCATCTCATCAGCGAGAGTCAGGTTGGCGTCGAGTAGAGGGAGGAGGAGGAGGAGGAGGGGGAGGGGGGGCGCTGCCGCTCCGGAGCGGGGCACTTCAGCCGCGAGAGCCAAGCGAACGCGCACCTGTGCGAGCGGCTGTGGGAGAGGCTTGTCTGCGGAAGACTGCACCTCTCTCTCTCTCTCTCTCTCTCTCTCTCTCTCTCTCTCTCTCTCTCTCTCTCTCTCTCTCTCCCGATCTCTTTCTATCTTTGATCCGTGTCATCTGAACCCAATCTGCACGGTGAAGACTCTTCACGTGTGTAATTGATGGAGACTGATGTGCGCTTGGAGAGCAGGAGAGAGAGAGAGAGAGAGAGAGAGAGAGAGAGAGAGAGAGAGAGAGAGAGAGAGAGAGACCCGTAAACGAGCTGTGCTGCGGGCGCCCTCCTCGGCAGGTGGGGCGGGATTACGTGTCCCGTTTGCGCCTGCGCCCTATAACCATAACCCGCACGCAAGCCCCTCGGACCCTTACGCCCGAGCACTTGTCCTATTCAAAATAAAAAATCTGCTCTCTTCTTGTTTCAAGTGGCTTTGCTTTTGAGCAGATTTTGGGTCTCCAGAGAGCGAGATTGTGAACCGAATTATATCTCTCTAAGGAAAGCGAGGTAGATTGAGACGGCCCCGGTTTGAGCGGACATTACTGCCTCGATACTGCTATATGAAGCTGGATACGGCACATTCTGGGACATTTTAGCAATAATCGCTGGGCGGGTGTAGAAGTAGGCTGCTCAATTCGGTCGAGACGTATGACTTTAACGATTCCAGTGTTCCAGGCCCTTCATATGTGTTTGGTGAAAAATCTTTTGTAGCTCGCCCCCTCTCAGTTTTACAATCATCTACCTGTGCAGACCGAGACCACCGCCACCTTCTCTGCTGCACTTGCCTTTGCTACCAATAAAACGTAAAGGCGTTCGCCAGTGTTTGGGGCCGCGGTGGTTTTGCCCCGGCCGCCGCACGGCGCTAGTGAGCCGAGCTGAATAACAATTTATGTTCGGCATTACTCTTTCGAAAGTCCCGTGGCAAGTGACATAACTCGACCGTTCCGTGCTGACCGGCCGTGCCGGGCGGGCCGGGGCTTTTGGGACCGGCCCAGGCCGGCTCTGACCTTATCGCCTTCATCTAGATTGATTTGAAGGCGACCTTTGACTCCAGCCGCTCCAGACTGCCTCCCCCGCCTCCAGCGCCCCCGGAGCCTGGAACCTGCTGGCCCGGCCCGCCGCGACCACACCCACCCACGCACGGAGTGCACCGCCTAGGCCGCCCCGCCACGGCACGGAGGCCGGAGGGCTCCTGGAGTCTGCCGCGCCCAAGGCCCACCTCAAGGTCGCCGTGCAAGTGCCCCCGCCCCCGGCTGCGTCCGCTGGACCACTCCGACCAAGAAATTCCGATCATGCTAAATTTCAAATCCCTAAGTTTAAAATTTGTCGCAGAAAAGATCTGTGAAATATTATTATTCTTTGTGTTTTCACGCGTCCGTTTTGGTGTGAGGAATATACCCACTTGTACAGGGCGTTCTTTAGTCGCTGCGTTTTGTGTCGGAGCCGTTATCAGACCAGTCTCGATCCCGCGGTGGCGGACTACATACATGTAACAACCGAGGTGTGTATAGGAGAGCTGAGCCGACAGCAACAGCGCGCACCTATCACGTGCACAACTTTGTTTTTACCTCCGTCGTGTTATTATTTTGCGGTCGCGCGGGAGTGCGAACCGAACCGAACGGCTCTGTTGGGAGGAATGGCGGGGCGTGGCGGGGCGTGGCGGGGCGTGGCGGGGCGTGGCGGGGCCGCAATGCTGCTGGTCAATGCAAACCAGAGCAAACGGCAGAGGAGATCTGGGAAATAACAAAAACGGCGCGAAATCACTTCTACTTCGCAGCGGCGGCCGGCGTGGCGCACGCAATACCGACGAGAGGCGGCGGCCTGTTTATGGACCGACACGGTAGCCTCGTGGGGAGAGAGAGAGAGAGAGAGAGAGAGAGAGAGAGAGAGAGAGAGAGAGAGAGAGAGATTGCGGCTAGGAGAGAGCCACCACTACGCCGTTTCTTGTTTTTGCACAAGCCGCAAATCGATATTCACGCAAACATTTTTCTCCGCAGACTGTGTCGCGCATTCGTAAGGAGTTGCGGCGCCTCTATCCGGAGAGAGAGAGAGAGAGAGAGAGAGAGAGAGAGAGAGAGAGAGAGAGAGAGAGAGAGAGAGGGAGGGAGGGAGATGGGGTGGAGACAATAAGTTTAGGCCCTCCCCGGCGTGACTCAGGTCGCACTCACCACCATGAAATTGCGCCGGTGAGGGTCTGGTCTGGCTGGACTGGCTCCGCGCTACCCCGCCCCGCCCCGCCCCGCCCCGCCACGCCCCGCCCCGCCTCGCCACGCCCCGCCCCGCCCCGCCACGCCACGCCCGCGCTGCTCCCTGCGGTCGACTCTCATTCTCCGCGTAAAGCAAAAGCTACGCGGCGCGCCGTGTCGTGTCCGCGAAGGGCCGGGGGGATTCTGCTAATATCAGGCGGCAGTGGCTTACTCGCCCGTCGAAAAGCCCGCACCTCTCGTCTATTCTGTAATTAGAGTTGTTGTTGTCCCAGGACGAACTCCCATCACTGACAACAACAACAAAAACTGCCTCCTTTCCGCTTTCGTCGTCCTCGCAGTTTTCAAGACATTTTCCACGTTTTGATAATGTGCTGGAATATTTTTTTCGAAACGTTGTTTGTTTCCCTATCGAAGTGTATAAACGCGTGCCATGCACGTTCGAGCTAGTCTCTGGGAGCCAGGTAGCGCACCCGGCGGCGTCGGCGACAGCGTAAAGTGCCACGCCCCGGAACACTTAATACTCTCTCTCTCTCTCTCTCTCTCTCTCTCTCTCTCTCTCTCTCTCTCTTTCCCCTCCTCTCGCCAACTCCTCTCTTCGACCTCTCCCCCACCCCCCCTCCGAGGAAACATAGTTAAGGTCCGCGAAGAAGGGGGTAAATGCTTTTCGAGTCACGGGACGGGGAGGTACGCGAGCCGGAGGGGGCGTGGCGGGGCGGGGTGGGGCGAGGCGGGGCGGGGCGGGGTGCACGTGGCGGGAGGGGCTCTCCTGCTCGGGGCGGAGTGGCGTGGCGTAGAGCTGTCTGGGGGCGCGCCGTGGCGCGTGGCCGGGGCGTGGCGGGGCGTGGCGGGGCGGGGCGGGCAGGGCGGGGCGTGGCGGGGCGGGGCGGGGCGGGAGGGCCGCTGGAGGCAGCTGGGCGCATACACCCTCCCGTAAGGTAGGGCGGGTGGCAAGTCTGTGCATCTGCCTAGTGTCGGGACCATTAGAGGGGTGTGTGGAGGGAGTGGTGGGGGGTGGTAGGGGTGTTGCAGCGTTGAGAAAATAAAATCTCGACGTGCCGTACCAGGGCGGACGTGCACTGAGGGTGAAAGGGCCGTCTCCAGGAGCCAGCTGACTCTCGCAAAAAAAAAGAAAAGAAATTAGAATACTACTTTACAAAGTACAGTAGTAGTTGAAGGCTGTAGCGTCTGATCCGTGCCGGAGCTCCGGCTGCAGCTCCAGCCTCCAGCCCCTCCGCCCCAACCCCTCTGCTGCCCCTGCAGCCCCTGCAGCCCCTGGACTGAGCTGTCTGGGGGCTGTTTCGTGAGCTGCGGTGAATATTCAAACGTGAGCTGCAGTGCTGAAGGCTTCTCTATAGTCCAGTGAAATTCCCCGTGAGTCTTTGGGAGTGAATGATTTGTTCGGAGCGGAGGCGTGCAAGGCCCTGTCCCCCCCCCTCGGCCCGGGCCGCTTGGACCGAAGATGACAATCTCCGGCGCGGTGCGCTGTTGGTGAAAAGCCGCGACAGGCAACTCGTGCGGTGCTGACTGTCGGCCGCGGGGGCCGCGGGGGGGTCGCCGGGGCCCCCTGGGGGGGGGGGGGGGCGGCGCCCCCGTGCGGGGCCCGGGGGCCAGCCGCACCCGCTACTGCTGATCGTCATGTCCGGGACTTTAAGAAACGTGAAATGGCAGAGTGCATATACACGGGTGGTCAGCAGAGGGAGGGGGGGCACCGGACCGGGAGCTGCTCGCCGACGTAAAACTTATCATTTCTCCTCCACGACGCGCAGGGAAGTAAAATATTTATGTTAATATCGATTCTAGTTTTGTGGAAAAAGCTTTTTCCTATACGTGTTACTTTTCAGTATATCGTATCGGGCTCCGTGTATTCCTCTTTACTATTGTTCCGATGACTTCACGGGAAGCACAATAAGTGTGTATATTTCCTGACATGTCTAACGGGAATATTCACACCAACTCTAGCGGTTCACGTGTGCAAAAGTGGAACGCCTAAAGCGTGCGACACTCCCACACTGGGATGTTGAGGTTAGGTGTAGCTACCCGCCCGCACGGACCTCTAAATTAATATCTCTGTCGCTCTAAGCCTTGCGCGAGGTCAACATGCTCGGGTCCTAGGTCGCGTCCAACATTCACACACACACACACACACACGCGCGCTTACTCGACCTGATTTTGAATCAAACAGCCGACAAGCCAATAACAATAATGACAGGCAGAATGGTCGTGCGTGATGACAAAGTGAAGCGTGACACACGCGGTGAGAGAGAGAGAGAGAGAGAGAGAGAGAGAGAGAGAGAGAGAGAGAGAGAGAGAGAGAGAGAGAGAGAGAGGGGTCCCCCGCGTGTGGGTGGGTGGGTAGAGGTAGGTCCGATCTTATCCAGGACCTAGCTCGCCTACCTTACCCACTTCAACAACTGGATTTAGAATCAAGTCCTCGATGAAGCCGTTACGTGTGTGTGTGTGTGTGTGTGTGTGTGTGTGTGTGTGTGCCTGGGTCAGTCGTAATTTAGCATTCGGTGCGCATAACCGTACCGACACTGCTACTACAGTCACTGCGGCTCTGATCTTTGGATATGGATCGTGGAGCTCTCACCACTAATTTTGTATGCTTTCTTAACTTAGCCGCACCGTAACAGTTTCGCTTACTTCCTTTTAAATTCCACTCTCAAGGGCCTCAACGTTGGCAATGTAACTGTACGTACACGTACACTGTTAAACCAAGTGTGCAACTGTTCAACACATGTAAGTGTTGAACTCCCAGTCTAACAAGTTCAAGTGCGTAACTTGACAATTGTGCAATTTTAAGTGTCAAACTTGCCAGTTGTACTGTAAGTTGCCAGTTTACATTTTCTCCGGCAGTGCAGCCCGCTCCAGCTGATGCCTCGTGCCGCCCCGCCCCGCCCCGCCCCGCCCCGCCCCGCCCCGCCCCGGGCTCGTTCGCGACCGTTGGGGATTTGACTCCATAGGGTCCACATTGTGTCAGGGGGATGTTGAGCGCAGGTGGAGGTTCAGCTTTGCACTCGCCTCCATCTCGCGATGCATCTTGTGCTGCAGCATCAGCGTCTTGGCGCATCCCCTTGCACCTGGCCGCCCCGCCCCGCCCCGCCCCGCACTATTGTCCATCGCGCTCGCAAGACGTTTGTCCCGAAAGGCAATATAACACAGGCTGCA
This sequence comes from Frankliniella intonsa, assembly GCA_033675135.1. Lineage (NCBI taxonomy): Eukaryota > Metazoa > Arthropoda > Insecta > Thysanoptera > Thripidae > Frankliniella > Frankliniella intonsa. The sequence goes on along the minus strand of CM066246.1, from coordinate 9,499,214 downwards.
GTCCGTCCATTGTCCCCCCCGGCCCGGCACGGCCCAGCCCGGGGTGCTGCGAGGTTCCCTATGGCCTCCCCCATGAGTTCCCTATGACCCCCTCCTCGCCATCGGCGCGAGCCGAGCCAACAAAGCCGCCGGTGGGGACCTATCCCCGACCCCGCCGGGACCAGGAGAGGACTCGCAAGGATTGATCAAAGAGGGTGCAAAAAAAAAAAAAAAAAAACTCGCCGACAGGCAGGCATGTAGAAAGGTGCGGGGCAGGGAACGCTGCCTGGCGCACAAGGGAAATCCGTTGGGCTGCTCGCAGCCAGCGTGCGCAGAGTTTGGCGCGCATTTGGGGGAAACAAGTGAAGAAAAAATACGGAGCTAAAGTTATTGGAGCGTAGTTCAAAACTCAGATTTTATGTCGTTCAAAGCTTCCTTCTCTTGGTATGCCCTCTACTAATTATTATCTTTTTTTTCCGAAAATCAAAAAATTACACTTCATAATTCGAATCAGTCGACTGAATAGTCACAGGCATGTGATAGTGTGACTCTGCTGTGCCCCCAGTAATCCCAGTCAATCTGGGCCAAGGCTTTCTTCCTTATCTTCATTTAGTGAGGAAACGCAGGTACAGTGTATGGAGATATGGTAATTAATGATCATTTCCTTCCGATTAAAGTTGAAATTTGGGCAATGATCACAATTTTGTTTCTATACCTTTTCCATTGCAAAAAAAAAAAAAAAAATTCTGTATATCACCATTATTTCCCACTTCACCTGTGTTAGTAGTACGGGACGCGATTCTGCCAGCAGAGCGCGCTGCGCCGCCGCGGCCGCGGTCCAGGGTGCCGCCGCGGGCGCTCCGCGAGGAGCCTGGCTGCTGCGCAGCCGCCTCCCCCCACCCCTCCCCCTCCCCCTCCTCCTCGTCCTCCTCACCTTGACGCTCGTCGCCTTCTTGACGAGGGTGTCCCGCTTTGCCGCCGGTCTTGCCCATTCAGACGGAAACGTTGCGTCGCCCTGGGCTTTCTTGTCGTCATCGACCCCGTCCAGATTTGATCCCCCCTCCTGCTCCTCCTCCTCCCTCTCCTCCTCCCCCTCCTCCCCCTCCTCCCCCTCCTCCTCCTCGCCCCCTCCTCCCCCTCCTTCCGCACGGATCATCTCGCAACCATTCTTAGCCCACGTCCCCCTCTTTGCCGTGTGTGGTTTATGACTGGCGGCAGCTGCCCTCCCGACGCGTGCCCCCAGAGAGAGAGAGAGAGAGAGAGAGAGAGAGAGAGAGAGAGAGAGAGAGAGAGAGAGAGAGAGAGCGCTGAGGGGGTGGTCCCGGCCGAGCTCACACCTGCCTGCACGTGGGCCCCGCCCCGCCCCGCCCCGCCCCGTCGGCTCCTGTGCGCTATGGTGCAGGCCTGCGCCCCTGCCCTCCGGCTGCAGCTGGTGCTGATCGGCTGGGGTCGGGGGTCATGGTGATCATCTCAGCTCTGGGGCGGGGTGGGGCGGGGCGGGGCGGGGCGGGGCGGGGCGGGGCGTGCCGGGCGGGGCGCGTGCCGCCGGGGGGCGGAAGGTTGCGACGCTAGATGCGCGGTGATGGCCGGGAGTGATGTCAGTGTGAAAGTGATGAAAAGTAATGTGGATATGGATGCAAAAACTGCACCAGTTCTCTGCCCCGCCCCGCCCCGCCCGCCTGCCGGGACCGTGTCTGCATTGACCGTACGCCTAGTGTACGGTACGCCTGTAAGAGCCAGAACCGAGGAGTCCTTCACTTAAAAAAAGAAAAAAAAAAAAAAAAAACAGTTTGCACCCTGACAATAATCAGTTAAATCAGTAAAACCATCATGAAATAGATCAAGAATAATTTTTAAAAAAATCAGGGAAAAAAAGAAAAGAAAAACCGTAAACGCCAGGAAGAATTATTGAAAGTCTGTAAAAATCAGTAAAAATCAAGGAAAGTTACGAAAAATCATTACAATCGGCGCACGCTTGAATTTCTAGTGACGGACCCCCCGGCCTGACCTGGCTGAACAGCTGATGATGCAGCCGCCCCGCCCTGCCCTGCGCGGCCCAGGCCCACCACATGTAACGGCCTCCCTTATAGTAGTGCGCCCCTACCCCCGGCCCTGCGCCCATTGTCAGCACGACGACAATACACCTCCAGCTGCTGCAAGACGCGCTCCAAGACGAGGAGGAGGAGGAGGAGCGCGCGCAGGGCAAATAATCTCAGCGGGCACGCGGCCCGGGCGCGTGCGAGCATTGTGCTCTGCAGCGGCTGCTGGCTCTCAGGTGCACCAACTGTCCGTTAAAAGTCGGACCGGTACGCGGCGCGGGGCGGGGCGGGGCGGGGCGGGGCGGGGCGGGGCGGGGCGGGCCCGCTGCTCGGGGTGCACATGGCCGTACCGGCTTTGTGACAACCCGCCCCGCCCCGCCACGTGCCCAGGCTGCGCGGGCGGGGCGGGTGACGCTGACGCCTTGGTGGACCTTGATATTCGGTGACTGCGAAAACCCTTAACCCTTCTCCCGTCCTCCGTCCTCCTCCCACCCCTCCCACCCCTATCTCTTCTAGGACACAATTTCCTATTTTTAATTTTTTAACGTGTATCTGCGAGGATTGAGGTTGTATCAGATTTGTTTCACTGGTTGGTTGACATTAATTTGCGAACGCCCAGAAAAGAGCGGGTAATTTAAATTCTGAAGTGCAGAGCTGCGATGTGGAAAAAAAAATTCCACCTGTTACATTCTCGTGCTTGCGCCCAGCTCAGCTATGGCGGTCGGACACAGGGCGCCGCGGCGCACAGTGGGCTAGATCGCAAAAAAAACGACCAAAACTTCTACCTCCTATAATTGTAGACTTAGAAACGTGCAAATTGGGGAACCCGACTAATTTTTTAAGCGCTACCTGATGGAAACACTGATTTTTACGTACAAGGGGCGGATCCAGTCCAAAAAAGGGGGTAACTCATAGAGATTGCTCCATATTTGACAAAAATACGTGTTCATGGTTTTTTGTGTGCTCTTTTCAAATTTGTGATTTGTTTTCATGTATGAGGACGGATCCAGTCCAAAATAGGGGGTAACTCAAAGAGTTGCTCAAACTCGACAAAAATACGTGTTTTGGTTTTTTTCTCTTCTCTTCTCGACTTTGTTATTTGTTTTTATGTGTTCTATAAGCGTGGGAAATTTGAAAAAAGTTAACTTTCTTGTAATTGCAATTGTCTTCAAAGCGGTAAATTTAGGTTGTTAGAGGTAAATGGTCTAAATAAAATCGTAAAATCAGCAGTGAGGAGTCAAACCACCGCGGCCGGCCGCTGGAGGGTCATTAGGGAGCTCCCCGCGATAGTCTCGAACGGGCTACTTCCGGCGTCGAGTCCCATTTAAAATACACATGACTCGAACTCGAATCGACCCGGAAGTAGCCTGGTCCGGGGAGCTCCCTAATGACCCTCCTGGAGATGCGGTGCAGTGGCAGCGCGGAGTAGCCACTCGAGCGCTCGAGCGCTCCTGGTGCTAAGTCGCAAAAGCTACGCGCGCGTCTGTCGCTACTTTGAACGCGATTTACGAGCGAATTAGGTTCTCTTAGGTTCAGCGGACAACGGCATCGTGTAGTATCCGTATCTGGCTTCAATATGCGGTTTACGACCACTGTCACTAGATGTCTCTTTTTTAGTTTCAGCCCTTTGAAAACGGCGCAGAACACTATCTTCAACCGATTTCACAGGCAAAAATTTCGTGGAAGGGGGTGGGGGACGGCAACCACGGGTGTTGTGTGTTGAAGTGTTGTGCTAGGACTACCAGATCACGGTTAGAGAACGCGATTTGAACGAACCATAGCCCCATAAGAACCCTTCAAAAGTCATACGTCTTCACTTCCTCAAAATGGCGCGAAATGGCACTTTTCGCGGGACGAAATTCCACTGTTGCCGTGTATATTTTTTAAAGTCCCGCACGTTTCCTTGTTCAGGAGACATTCTATTATACGCCTGCAGCGAAAAATTTGATAAAATCTAAAAAAAATCTCAATCCAGATCGGAATTGAAAGCAGATGATACATTTTGTTGTTATATATTTTTACACAGCCGGCGCCGGCTTTGTTAGGAGAGCCGGCGGCGGCGGCGTGGCGGACAGCAGCGGTCGCTGGCGGGAGGAGCTGTTAGTGTTACACGCTGCGCGCGGGGAGGAGATGTCAGTGTTCGCGCAGGTGCCCAGGCTATTAAGAGCCCTGGCTCCGCCCGGCTGCGCGCGGGGAGGAGGTGTCAGTGTTCATGCGCAGGCTGCGCTTCAGCCAGCCATCATTCCCCCCATGCAGCGCCGTTGCGCTATATTATTAGCCAAGGTTACGCGCTTGGTTTCTGGACTCGGGAGAGTACAAGCGTTGGCTGACACATTGTTTTTTATATTTATTAGCAGATGATACATTGTAGCTAGCCTTAACTTAAAATAAATATAAAAAACAATGTGTCAGCTAGCTTGTACTCTCGAGTCCAGAAACCAAGCGCGTAACCCATACTAATATAGCGCGGCGCTGCATTGGGGGAATAGAATAGGTTGGCCGAGCGCAGCCTGCGCGGAACACTGACACCTTCCTCCCCGCGCGCAGCCGGGCGGGCCAGAGCAACAATACTGGGCACCTGCGCGGAACACTCCCTCGATCTCCTCCCGCGCGCAGCGTGTGTAACACTAACAGCTCCTCCCCGCCAGCGACCGCTAAGGTCCGCCACGCCGCCGCCGCCGGCTCTCTCTAGTCAAAAGCCGCCGCCGGCTGTAAAAATATATAATGAACAAAATATCATCTGCTTTAATCTGATCTGGATTGAGATTTTTTAAAGTTAAGGCTAGCTTCACAATGTATCATCTGCTAAAAAAATATATCGAGTTTATATCGTTTTTTTTTGCGATCTAGCCCACCGTGGGGCAGGGCGGGCGGGGCGGGGCGGGGCGGGGCGGGGCGGGGCGGGGCGGGGCGACCGCAGGCCACAGGCAGGCCTAGGCGCAGGGTAGGGTTCCATCCGATCGAGTTTCTCCTGGCCGCCCCATGGACCTCTACGACCTCATGACATAGGTGAGGTTCTGTCGGGGCGGGGCGGGGCGGGGCGGGGCGGCGTGTGGTCCCCGCGCAGTACTGCGCCGTACTGCGACGGCACGCAGTACGGGTCACCCATAAGTTGGCAAATGCTACTCACTTGGAAAAGTGTGAATTTTTCATTCGCTCCTATTACTGTCCCTGCAAGTGTGTAAGATTTCCTTTAGAAAAATTTCACACTTACCAATGACGAAAAATTTTGTACATTTACGCAGATATTTCTTACAGTGCCTGTAGTGTGCTGCTGCCGGTCCGTCCGCGGGTTATGAATGACTTTGCGACCCTCCGGCCGGCTAGGCCGGGCCGGCCATCGCCGCACGTTCCACGAAAGCCGGCGGGGCGGGGCGGGGCGGGGCGGGGCGGGGCGCGCAGGGGTGGACAGGCAGGTGTAGGGGCGCCTCACCCGGGCCGGGTGCAAGCTCACCTCATAAGGCTCGGGCAAAAGATTGCGGGGATGTTGTACCCTGCTGGAAGTACAAAAAAATAAAAATAAAAATAAATAAACGATATTATATGTTTTGTTTTTTTTTTGTTTTTTTTAACAAATTATATGCGAGGTATTTATGCATTTACAGTTATAGTTTATAGTTATACTGTGTCCCGTAAGGTATACACCGCGTACAAAATCTCACTAATGAAATTGGAAGATTTTAACAGATGAGGTATAATTACGTGCTGCTATCACGTTTTACGCATGTTACTATTTTTTTTGCTACTTGTACTTGTTGTCAGTAACGGGCTGAGAGTGCGGCGGGGTGACATCCGCGGGGCTTGGGGAGGGGGGGGGGGGAGGGAGGGGGCCAAGGTGCATCCTGCGCATCGGACCACATCTGTCACGCGTGCTCGCGACACGCCCGCCCCGCCCCGCCCCGCCCCGCCCCGCCCCGCCCCGCCCCGCCCCGCCACGCGAGCACCTGGATGCAGAGGGGTGCGGGCGGAAGGCGTGCCGCCGTGCGCAAAACATTATACCCCAACCCCGTTCACTACTGCACCCCGCCCCGCCCCGCCCAGGCACGCGGTATGCTCTGGCCGGGCGGGGCGGGGCGGGGCGGGGCGGGGCGGGGCGGGGCGGGCAGAAATAGAAAGCGCACGTGGCCGTCTGGAGGCTGCGCCCCGGGAGTGCACGGGGAGCCACCCCGCCCGGTGCGAGCCGAGAGCCCCATGGGGGTGGCGCGCCCGCGAGAGGTACGCCCCGCCCCGCCCCGCCCCGCACCGCCCTGCCGCGCCCCAGGTGTGTGCGTGGAAGTCCTCGTGCTCACGCAGTCCCACAGACACTACAAACAGCGTGTCTTCCCCGTACACCGCGCTGCGCTCCCCCCCGCTACTTTGGTGTGTCTCATTTCGGGACAATAAATTCGCCCGAGGGGTCGCGCGCGAGTCCCGTAAGGCGTAACAACATCCTGTCGCATATGGGGAAGCGGTTTCCCTATAACTTACTTGAATTAGAAAGGTGACACACTAATATAGGAATGTTTAATTTTGAACGAATAGTGAGTGAGTAGTGTGTGAGTCACGCTGATCCTGAGGCCGCTCTTGGCATTCATTGTAGTTCTCTCTTTTTATTTATTTTTTATTTTCGCGAGGTTCAATGAGCAAGCAGGCTGGCACCAACATGCTCGTGCGCGCGCGCACACACACACACACACACACAGGGCGCGCGTACCGGGACCCTCCGCCCCCGGCCGGCCCGGCCCGCCGCACAGAACGGTGCTCCCCTACTGTTTCCGGTCCAGAAGCCCAGGTGAGAGCGGCGGGCCGGGGGCGGGCCGGGGGCGGGCCGGGGGCGGACCGGGGGCACCGCCCTCTCCACCCCGCCCCGCCCCGCCCGGCCCAGCCCGGGAGGAAGTCGATGATGTCTGAGAGGGAGAGGAATCTCAGCTGTCATTGCCCCCGGCTCGGGCGGGGCGGGGCGAAGCGGGGCGGGGCGGGGCGGGGCACGCGGCCGGCGCGCGCGTGTCGCGTGCAGGCGCACCTGGTTACTCATCATCACTTTCTTCCCCCGCTCCCTCCCCCCCTCCTCCTCCTCCTCCTCCTCCTCCTCCTCCTCCTCCTCCTCCTCCTCCTCCTCCCCCTCCTCCTCCTCCTCCTCCTCCTCCTCCTCCTCCTCCTCCAGCCGCCTGCTGCCCGCCCCGAGCGTATGTACCTCGCTTTACAGGGGTTACCCACTGGCACTACCGCGCACCCCACATGCTGTATATGAAAAGGTTTCTGCTATTTCGAGCAGAGAAAAATTCTCCTACTTTGCGTTAGGTACTTTTTCAAATGTGCGCGTGTGAATATGCGAGTCCATACACCTATCAGAGTGTGACATTCACTCACTTCCCCCCCTCCCCCTCCCTCTTTCTCTTCTCCCTAACGCTGCACGTGCATTTCCGCTCTAACTTGTTCTGTTTGCGCGCGAGAGCGGCTGAGCTCGAATAATTTCCGTAGAAAAAGCAGGATGCAAAGAAGATGACAACTACTTAGGAGGGAGGGGATAAAAAATCTTGCGGTGCGAGGAGTAGCGAGCGAGGCATCTGTCCGGTGTAATCGTTATTATTCCTCCTGTACATACACTGGAAAATGAAACGCGTGATCGAATTTGCGAACTTTGCACCGAATTTCCGACCAAACTCGCACCGTCGGGAAATATCGAAATTCGGATATGTTGTTCTCTACACTGATTCCCCAATAATAATTGACGCACTTTCTTTTTTTCTCCAGGTGAGATGACTGTCTGAGCGGGCGCACACAGTGAGGCTGACGGCCGGCGTGTCCTGGGTGAGTTTGCATGTTGGCGCGGAGCGCGAGGATGACACAGAGGGCAGGTGCATGCACAATGGATGCTGAGTGGCGCAGCGCCGAGCCAAGCCGTCACCTTGCGCCTTTATCTTGAGCGCGCGCGCGCGCCCACGCACACACACACACGCACACACACGCACACACTCGGTGGCGGTGAAAGTCCCTTTGGAGCGGCGAGGTGGCGACAAACCCGACATACAAGCAGAAGCAACTGACTCACAGTAATCGCAGTGGAGATGAGGGGCGGGGCGGGGCGGGGCGGGGCGGGCATTGTGGGTCTGAAGAGTGGCGCTCCGGTCCTGTCCGGGCCAGGTCGCAACGGGACACATCGCTGTGGGAATATATATAGTGCTAGACTAACAATTTGCATTTATTTAAAATAATAAAAAAAAAAAACTATATACGTTTTTATACCTCATGTCAGGTTTTAATAAAACCCATGATAGGTAAGGAATTTTCGCAGAATAGCGCGCATCGTTCGCAGAGCGCGCATTCTATTTCTGGTTTCTATTTTGTCCCCGAATATTCATTGGCAAAAATCGCGTTTCACGGGAACGCCCCCGCGCTACCCCCTGTGCGCTGCCCTGCATCCCAGCGGTCACCCAGTGACACACGGTTGTATTTGAGTTTCCGGGATTATTTTACCTGCCGCGTCGTTTCCGGTGGCGTGGTGGGGCGTGGTGGGGCGTGGCGGGGCGTGGTGGGCTCCTTATTTACAATCCCTCGGCGATTCAGCGCCTGCTTACAGCAAAATCAGAAAAGTTCGCAGTACGCGGCCTCCGGCAAGCCCGCGGCGGCCTTAGTGTACCCCATCCTAAATAATCATCAAACTGTCCTATATAACTTTGCATTCTCCCAGCACGCTGGCCGCGGTGGCGAGAGGTCGCGAACTAAATGCATTTCTCAGTGCAGTGCTGAACCGACGGCAGACTGCCCACACTGCCCCAAACTGAACGCCCGGCCGGGTGTGACAGCGCCCCTAAGGTGCGGCGATGCAGGAGCAGCCTGTCCTGTCCGCCTTAGGTTTTTGTCCGCGCCTCCTCTGATCGCATTGCCACGGGCGGGGCGGGGCGGGGCGGGGCGGGGCGGGGCGGGGCGGGGCGGGGCGGGGCGGGGCGAGCGGGCCATCCTGTTGGCGTGGTTCCTGTTGACAGGGGAGGGCTGTTCGCACCCCGGAAGCGCACCGCGACCAAGCCAGACCCGAGATGCATCAAAGACCATCCGGCTGGCCGCGAAACACCTCCCCGGGGGCAGGGCAGGTCGCGCAGGCCATTGTGCAGGACGCAAGCGCACACGCACACACGCACGCACACGCTGAGCCGCGCGCCGGGGGGCGACATTCCAGGGGAATCAAATGTATCGGAGGAGGAGGAGGAGGAGGAGGAGGAGGAGGAGGAGGAGGAGGAGGAGGAGGAGGAGGAGGAGGAGGAGGAGGAGGAGGAGGAGGAGGCGGGACCTGCTGCAGTGGAGCTCCACCTGTGTGATTGTGGGAGGCGGGGATTTGGGGGGTGGGGTCCGCGAGGCCTCAGGCCGACACGGCCGTGCAATGTCCGAGCTACGCTCTGTGTCATACTGCACTGTGGTCACATTTTGTTATCAAGAAATTTTATTATTAGTACAGTTACTATCAATTACACCTATAACTATTATTTCGCGTACTCGGTGTTTTCGCCCTGGTTTTACTTCTTCCATTTGCTTTGTTCTTTTCATTTCCGTTTATGTTTTTTTTTTTTTTTTTTTTCAAGTGGCAGTGAAACTTTTTGAAGGCGGTTAAGTGCACCTGTGATTCGATCCAGTATCGCTCACGGAGAGAGTGTCGCCCCGGTCGGCTGAGTAGAGCCTGGCTGTGTCTCGTGGGTGGACCTAACCTCACATCGAGTCAGCTGCCCTGGAGCATTATGAGACATTAATGGTGTACCGCCCCGGAATGTCGGAATGTGATTCCAGCACGCAACGCCTCCCCCCCCCTCTCTCTCTCTCTCTCTCTCTCTCTCTCTCTCTCTCTCTCTCTCTCTCTCTCTCTCCCTCTCTCTCTCTCTCTCTCTGAGAGTCATAATGAAAAATCTCCGGGAATTTCGTCGATTCCGGTCCAAAAATCGGGAAAAAATCCGGGAATTTGAAACCTGCCGCTCGACACCCTGTATTTTTATGCAATCACACAGCGTGAGTGAGTGATGCGTTTTCTCTGCCTTTGGACGGCGTGCCAAGTGAATACAGGTGGATACAGGTGTTGAAACATGTTGCCGGGCGTCAGGCGAGGGGGCAGCCCGTCACCTGTCGTATCAACACCTTGTAAGCTCCAGCCTCTCTCTCTCTCTCTCTCTCTCTCTCTCTCTCTCTCTCTCTCTCTCTCTCTCTCTCTCTCTCTCTCTCTCTGCTGCACTCTCTCCCGCGTCATATCCACTCGCCTTAGTTTTTCCTGATTTTCGCGGCAGGCAGCTCGTTTCTTTTGATTGCCTGCACCAGAGAGAGAGAGAGAGAGAGAGAGAGAGAGAGAGAGAGAGAGAGAGAGAGAGAGAGAGAGGTGCATATTTGCCTGGTTGGCCCGGATCCTGTCAGGTCTAATCTGTTTGGGCTGTCAGCCCCTTTTGCCGCCGTCAGCTACGGTATTGTCATGGTCTTATAATATGGGTTACGACGACTGCTTCCAAAAGCAGATATTTTATTTATTTAAGTGATTCCCATATATTATTATAGCGTTTTTCGTTACTCGTGCCAGCCCAACCTAAGTTAAATGTGTAAAATGCGAAAAATGACCTTATTTGCAGAGGTATCAATCCCAACCACATAACCTTCACCACCGTGTAACCCCTCTTTAAATCGTACACGTACACACAATTTTTTACAGTGTCGGTCGGTTCATTGTCTCGTTGCACCTGCCGGCCTGCGATTATAGTGTGATGGCGGGGAGCCACCGCCTCGCTCGCACTTCTGTCGCACTCTTTTTCCTGCGTGGACACAATATCGAGCGCAGGCCAGAGGGATGGGTTTTCTGTTTTGTTTGATGTGCTTAGAGCGGGGCCATTTCTCGCAGTTTTGCATGCCGGGGACTCTTATTGCGATTAGGGCGTACGCTACCGGGCTCCGCTCCGGGAGGATACCTGACACCCACCTGTACGACAAGCGCCTACGCCCCGCCCCGCCCTGCCCCGCTCCGCCCCGCCAGGCCGGACTCACAAAGGCAGAGGAATGTTGGTGGTGAGGTCCACAAAACGAGGAGACCAGAGCCCCGACGGGATGCTGTGGAGGGGGTGAGGTGGAGGGGGGGGTGGACCATTGTGGCACAGCGGGCATACTGCTTAGCACAATATCGCTTCTGCAAAGTGATGGCCCATCGGGACAGGTCGCGGTCTCTGTCCCTCCCCCTCTCTCTCGCTCGCTCGCTCTATATCCCGGTCTCTCTCTCGCTCGCTTGTTCTCCCATACGCCCCATCTCTCTCTCTCTCTCTCTCTCTCTCTCTCTCTCTCTCTCTCTCTCTCTCTCTCTCTCTCTCTCTCTCTCACTCGCTCCTGTTGCCAAGTAGTGTGGGAAATGTTTCCCAAACTAGGCGAGATTCGTCACGGGCTCTTGGACGCTGCCGTCGTCGGGTTACAGACAGCGTGGCGGGATGGACAGCGCGAATGAGAGATGAGAGAGAGAGAGAGAGAGAGAGAGAGAGAGAGAGAGAGAGAGAGAGAGAGAGAGAGAGAGAGGGGGGGAGAGAGGCGGGCGGGGGGAGGCGGAAGGGAGGAGGAGGGGGCGGGGGTAAGATGAGGTGCAGGCGATTTCTTGGGAAGCTTCTGGTCCGGTGGTGGTGTGTGTTGAGTCCACTTGTCCGTGATCCCCCTCCCCCTCCCCCTCCCCCGCTGCACCGCTCTCGTGCACCTTGCAGCCGAGTTTGTCTAACGTGAGACAGTCCGGGCCGGGCTACAGAGAGAGAGAGAGAGAGAGAGAGAGAGAGAGAGAGAGAGAGAGAGAGAGAGAGAGAGAGAGAGAGAGAGAGAGAGACTCATAACCATAATATACTACGGAATCTTCAGCCGTGTTGGATTGCACATTCCAGCCAGATTTCGTGAGGAAAGAGAAGACCCCTCCTGTTAAATCCCCCGCGAATGCTGAATGGTTTTCGTCTGCTTTTCCGGGCCTGCTCGCTGCACTTGTTGAATCAGAGCGCTTGGTGCTTGGTCCGAGTGCGATCGTCTGGAAGGGGCATGCAGGCAGGGCCGGGCCAGGCAGGCCACTCGCTTACAATGACACCTCAGGCCTGAGACCTGAGTGAGTCACACTGCAAGCAGGCGCGTGAGGCACTTTAAAGGAATGTTGCACTTTTTGGAAAGTATTTCATTTTACGCTTTTATCACACGATAAACTGTGGCCCCAAGCTTTAAGGGAAAAACGACGTGTGCTTGCGCCTTGCGCCGTGAAATATTTTTCGTCGTCAAGGCAAACTCACACATTACATTTCCTTCCTATTCACCGGAAACCCCATGTGTATATGTGAATTTCGCACACTTTTAGGTGTGTCAATTTCACTTGTAAATGCGTGAAATCGCCGTATTTTCAAGGTACAGACGTTCTCATTATGAATTAAAATGGATTTCTCCGTAGCCTCAATTACGGAATTTTGAAGCATTGTATTACGAACTAATTCTTCGTAAGCTTACGAACTATTTCTTTGCAATGCAAACAAATACTTTATAAGAATTCTAGAAGCTTGCAAAGAAGTTCTTTGCAATACGAACAAATTCTTCGTAATACGAATATTAAAAATTCTTCGCAACGTTGCAAAGAATTTAGTTTGCAAGCATTTAACAGTGTATAGGGGTGGTTTCAGGAAGAAGGGCTGGCTGCTCTGGCCGCCCGCCTCAGGAGTCGGGCCCCGGCCCGGTCTCTCCGTGTAGAGTGTTTTCAGTATTGACTCTCTCGGGTCCCGACGACGGCAGGAGATACTCGAAGCAGTAGCCGTCTAGCCGGGGGGAGCTGGGCGCCCTAGAGTGGACACACACTATGGAGTACAGCGCCGCGCCCCGCACCTGGGCGTGCGCGTGCGCGTGCGTGTCGCAGCACGGGGCTCGCGAGCTGAAACTTGAAAAAACGAAAATATTTCATCGTTCAATCCCGGTTCAATGCGAGGCCATCACCTCATTCATTCTCTCGCTTGCTCCTCCCCTCCCCTCTCTCTCTCTCTCTCTCTCTCTCTCTCTCTCTCTCTCTCTCTCTCTCTCTCTCTCTCTCTCTCTCTCTCTCTCTCTCTCTCTCACGTCATTAGGTACGCGGGGGCGTAAGTTCCACACGTCCGCAGTGGCGATAGCGAAGTGCCCCGCCCCGCCCCGCCCCGCCCCGCCCCGCCCCGCCTCGCCCCGCCTCGCCCCGCCTCGCCTTGGCAACAATAATTACGAGCACTGGCGACTCGTAAATAGCAAGGCGATCTCTAATATAGCCATTTGTCTGCGCGCTACCGCCGCGCCCCGTCCTAGTACCGCCCCCGCCCCCGCCCACGCCCCGCCCCCGCCCCGCCCTGAGGACACACTCGCTGTGCAGGGCCTGGTCACCATTACTCTTATCTCCTGCAGCCGCAGCCGGCCGCGCCCGCCGCCCGGCCGGCCGATATTTGATACCGCCGTACACCTTACGGCCTGGGCTATGGCCGAGGCTATGGCAATAGCAAAAGCGCAAAAGGTGTGTTGTTAAATCAGTGCCTCTCCTCTCCTCTCCTGGCTGCAGAGGTCGGGCGGGGCGGGGCGGGGCGGGGCGGGGCGGGGTGTGTCGCAATACCCGCGCCAGGCCAGCAGGCTAGGCGACAGGTCACAATTAGCCTCGCGAAAGGCCCTCGCGCGCCTGGCCCGGCCCGGCGCCTTAACAAGGCTGGGGGGAAATCAGAGTCGATACGACTAGACTGCCTATGAGCCGGACTCGCGCTTCGAAGTGAAAGTCTCCTAACGGGGTTGATTATTTTTTATTTTAAAACCATCGATTGTACGAAAAATCATTCTAAGCCCTGCAATTCAGAAACATTTAGGAAAATTCAGGGAAAAAAACTCAGTGAAATTCAGAAAGAATTTAAGCAAAAACTGCAAAAAAAATAAATATTTTTTTTTATTTAATTTAGAAAAATTCAATCAGTTAACTTTCTTGTGCACCCAAATTTAGAGTTGTTTCCCCCTCGGCTGCGTTGCCTATGGTTGACACGGTGACCCGCGCGTGCAGTGCCGTGCGGCGTGCCCGGCGCGGCCAAGGAGTACGCGAGGGTCCCGGTGGGTGCGTGCGGGCGGGCGGGTGGATAACGGGGCGGCAACCTGACCCCTGTGGGGCCCTGTGGGGCCCTGTGGGGCGCTGCGGGGCCCTGTGGGGCATTGTGGGGCGCGCAGTGCGCGTCGCTTCGTGCAGCGGTGCACGGGGGCACCGCCCCAGTCCCACTACCTTTACCCCGCCGTAGAGTTGAGGTGGTCACGAGGGAAGTTACAGTGGTTCACCCCCTAACGTCCCCGGCGGTTTTCCACCCGGTTCAATTTAATTTTTGTCTTACGAAACATCACGCTCTTTTCTATTATCGTTTTATCGGCGATCGTATAGTGCGAGTAGTGACGCTGGGTATGACAAGGCAGTCTCGCCCGGCCCGGCCCGGCCCGGCGGACAGTATAAGCCAGGTCTCACGTAAGAGGGTCAAGTCCAACACCCTCCTGGCCCGGGGCCCCCGGGGGCCCCCGCGCGCCACTGCAGCGCCGCCCACACCAGAGCCTTGTGGCCGGGCGCGCCCAGTGACCTAGCGGCCGGGAATGTGGCGCGGGGCGGCGGTACGGGGCGTGGCGCCTACCTGGACACCTTGCCGCCGGTCACTCACATCACATCGCTTAACTAAGTTGTTTTATCCAACCCCTCCCCTCGGTATGAGCTGCCCCCCGCAGGCCGCCAACACAATCAACACTGCTGTGCTCGCTATGCGCGCCACGCGTATTTCCACCGCGCACTTTCACGCGAGGGGTCGGCCACTTGAAATATTTGTGTACATGGAATACATTCCAGTTGGAATATCTGGAATATTTTTGGAATATTTGGAATATTGTTGGAATATTTTTCAACGTGTACATGGAATATCCAAGTGGTCGACCCCTCGCTTTCCCGTTACATTCTTGGGGTGAATTTCACCGAGTAAGTCACATGGTGACGTCGCTGTAAGTGAAGCGGTGGATATCACTGTGAGCTCACGGTGAACAGGGGACACCGCACCACATACAGCGGTGATCCTCAACGCTAAGGGCCAGTGGTGACAGTCACAGTAACTTGGAGTATACTATATCGAAGATCATTCAGAAATATTCGATATATTGATCGTTAGTAATGACACTACAGCATTTTCAACAGAGAAAATAAAAATCTTTTTTAAGAATGCTGAGAATCGTCCCCGGTCTGGTCCGCACGCCTCTGTCTGGGCGTTGCGGGTGCGGGGCCCGGGGCCCCTGTGGGGCGCGGCATAGGCAGCGTCGGGACACGGCGGTCGTCTGGGCTGCCTACCCTCCCGGCGCGCCGCCGCGCCCGGCCCAGCCGCCTCGGCACAATCGTAATAGCATTTACCCTCCAGACGAGGGATGCAAGTGCAAGGGTCGGTGGGGCGTTTTGGGGGGAGACAGGGAGGGGGTGGGGGGGCGGAGTGCTTTCGAGTCCTGCTGTAATACTATTGTCAGATGGTGTTTAGGGTCGCATTTGAGCGCGTGCTTTGAAGAGGCCCTGCTGTGCCGCGGTAGGGCGTAAGTGCTACACTGGTGCGAGCTTGCTATCATGGGAGTAAAAAAAAAAAGGGATTCCTGCCGGGACTCGAACTTGCGCTCGTTAAGTTGGGACACTGAAGTCCCTCGGACTGAGTGTAGACCTGTGAGTGCTGTTTGCACCCCCGCAGACTGCCCTGGGAGAGCCTTGTGTCCTGCCTGCCGTCAACAAACACAAACACAATACGTACACACGATCAAACGGTGTCCTCCCCTCCCTCGCCATCGTGGTGGGGCTCGGAGCGGGACAGCGCGCGCTTACACTGTAAAACAAAAAGCTTTCGCTGAACTTCACCGAAAGCTACAAGCACACGGCGGCCACACGGCGACCCGCATCTTTCATAGCCATCCTACTTGTGGGGATGAGGAAGGGGAGGGGGAGGGGGAGGGAGGAGGCGGTGGGGGTGGGAGAAGAGGGGTGTGGGTGGGAGGGAGGGAGGACCGTGGGAAGATTCGCGAGCATGTTCCCACGCGCTGCGGCGGGGTCCAGCCCGCCCGCCCGCAGCCTCTACACCCCGTCCCGCGGGACCATCTGCCTCCTCTTCCCGATGCGGTGGGGGGAGCGCCGCGCTGACAAGTGCAGGCTGCTGGTGCGGGCGGGCGGGGCGGGGAACCGTATGGAACTGATACGGATAAAGATTTGGTAAGGGTGGACCAACAAGGGTAAAAAAGGAGCATATAGTCCCAAGCGGCACACCGTTAGATTCGGATTTTAACGTAGATCACGTTTCTGGCAAGAGTCTCCATCTACAACGAATATTTCACGCGCCGTTTTGTTTGGTTTTCTCAGTCACGACAACCGCACTACCGGCGCACCAGGACGCCCTCTGCGCCCCCAGCCCCGCCCTGCCCCCTGCCCGCAGTACGGGTGCCGAAACTCCACTCCGACTCCAGGAAAAAGTCGAATTTCCACCACGAAAAGTCGACTTTTTGGTTAGGTTGACTTTTAGCTGTTGAAGTCCTGGCCCTTCTGCTCCCCGCGGCGCTGCGCCGGGCTTGGCCGGTGGTCCCGTAGTGGCCGCCCGGGAGGGGGTGGGAGGGTTTCTCACGCATGTTTCTCACTCCCCTGCGCCGTCCCGGACGATCCGCGAACGCGCGCGCGCACACGCTGTCAGGCAGGCAGAAGACCCGTCGCTTTATGTGTGATTGGAGAGGGAGGGGGAGGGAGGGAGAGGGAGGGGGAAGGAGGGGGAGGGAGGGAGCGGAGGGGAGCGCCTACTTGCTGCACCCTCACCATTACGGTATGTCCGCGACCCTCACCCTCCCGCCCCCCCCACCAGCACCAGCGGCGGCGGCGGCGGCGTGTTATACGACACGACCACGCGCAAATCAAACTACTTCTACTGTTTTGTTTTTTTATTCTTTTCAACGAGGCGGGGTGGTATTATTTTTCATACAAGTATACATAGCCGTAGCGTGCTCTCATACACAGACACAGGCGGGCCAACGCGACTCAGCTCGGCTAGCTCGCACGAGTCAGGGTCAGCAGCCCGCATGAGCCGGCTGGCTCAGGAGTTAGCTAACGCACGCTCGGGTCAGCTCGCCAGCTCGTTAGCGCGTCAGCTCGCCAGCTCGTCAGCTCGTCAGGGAGTCAGCTCAGCTCGCCAGCTCGTCAGCTCGTCAACTTGCCAGCGCGTCAGCTCGTCAGCGCGTCAGCTCGTCAGCGCGTCAGCTCGAGACGGTCGAGTCGCCGACGTTGGCTCCGGCACAGGCCCGCGCTTCTGCCGGAACTGAACTGGGAACCGCTGGTCCGCGTAGCCACGCGACACCACGGCCGCGCCACCAGGCGCCCTCCGTCTCTCTCTCTCTCTCTCTCTCTCTCTCTCTCTCTCTCTCTCTCTCTCTCTCTCTCTCTCTCTCTCTCTCTCTCTCTCCCTCTCTCTCCCTCCCTCTCCCTCCCTCACTCCCTCCCTCCCTCTTTCTCCCTCGCCCCATCTCTCGCGTGGGACTTTTTCCCAGGAAGGCCCGCAGGGACCAGTGATGGCTAATTCAATTAGATGGTTATTGGCGGGCAGCATATGGGTGGGGGAGGGAGGGAGGGAGTGCGGCCGGTGCAGCTACCCCGCCCCGCCCCGCCCCGCCCCGCCTGCAGCTCACACGGGAATAGATACTCAGGCCGCGGGGAGGGGAGGAGGAGGGAAGTGCACCCCCGTACCGTAAGTACGCGCTGAGCGTCGCGTCGCGTACCCTGACCCTGCCCCGCCCCGCCCCGCCCCGCCCTGCCCTGCCCTGCCCTGCCCTCCTCCCTCGCCGCCCTCCCACTCCGTTTGCTTACCAGCGCGCGCACGTCGCACCGCGGCCGTGGCCCGCTTGTTGACCGAAGGACGCGCTCCGCTGGCGGTCCCGCCCCGCCCCGCCCCACCTCGCCCAGCACGTGCACGGGCGTGGCGGCGGCAGTGCCCCGCCACCAGCCAGCACCGCGTCACCGGGTGCGGAGGGCAAATAAAGAGCCCCTTGTTGGTGGTCCGCGCGTGTCCGTTTGGTGCCCCGCCCCGCCCCGCCCCGCCCCGCCCCGCCCCGCCTCGCCCGGCGTGGTAGGTACGCCTCGCCCTCCCTTGGCGCCGTATTCACGGCTTAAAACGAGGGCACGACTCGTCAGAGGGGTGTGAGCATAATTCAGTAGACTGTAACGCCTTTGGAGCATTGGAGAGGCGATAAAAGCTACTTCTTCAACTTCAACTTCAACTTCAACTTGGGTTACTAGCCTGGACCTGCAGTCCTAATGCTGAGCTCGCAAAATACACTGTTAAATCCCTACAAACAAAATTGCTTCGCTTTCATTGTATTTTTTATGCACTGCCCTGGCAGTGGGACTGCTTCTCTCTGATTTCCATCGCGCACAGGAGGCATATAACCTAGCAGCAGCAACTCCGAGGGGGAATTCACTCTTAAAATCTGTGACCCGACTATTACGTCTATTACGCTGTATTACGCTCCGAAATTGTACAGATTTAGCGAAAAACAGGCAAAAACAGCCCGAACTGGCCCAAAAATAGGTAAAATATGGAGAATTTTGGCTATTACGCTCCTAGTACGCTTCTATTACGCATACTATTACGCCTTTATTACAGATAGAGTGACCCGACTATTACGCGAGTTTATTCCCCCTCGAGCAACTCCCTCCTGGGCTGGGGGGAGTTTTCTTCAGAAGCCGCTGAGGCCCTGCCCTGCCCTGGCGAGCGGCGCGGCACTGTCTCTTATACCTCTGAGCGACAGACAGCGGACGGGCTGATCGACTCAGGAGGACCGGACCCTTACCCTCGCGGGCGGGGCAAGAGACAAAGCGCCAGGACCAAGCTCGGGGAACACGTCCGCCTGGCAGGGCTGCGGGGCGGGGCGGGCGGCCCGAGTGAGTGGAGAGCTGCTGCTGGGTCGCAACCGCACGTTTGGAACTCTCCCTCCGCCCCAAGAATCTTCTTCCTCTCCTCCGTGCGCTTGGCGCGTCCCGTCCCGATATATTGGACGAGGAGGGCCCTGCAACGCGCCGCCCGGCCCGCCTCGCCTGCTTGACGGCGACGTGTTTGGTTCGGTGCAGAGACCACCCTGCCCTGCAGCATCTAGTCACTTTGTGATAGCCTCCCCCATCCCTCCCTCCCTACGTCCCTCTCTCTCTCTCTCTCTCTCTCTCTCTCTCTCTCTCTCTCTCTCTCTAGCGGACACCATAAAGCGTGACCCGCCGGATATTACGGCCGGCCTCGGCTGGTCGGGAGGGAGCCTATATCTGAGCATAAATACGAAAGAAAAAACAAAAACTCTCTGATGGGAGGGAAACGACATAAGCCGGCCATCATACGCGTCATCGGGCACGATGATATCCACGAGCGGGAGAGGAGGCAAAACTAATACACTGGAAAAACAAACGGTGTCACTTAACACCGATTTAAAGTTTAAAGGTTTTATTGCCCTTTACGAGGCGAGAAAAACTCGCCAAACGCATTTTAACACCCCAAATCTCTCCAAGGGCATGACGCTCTACACGTTACTGTCACCTCTGTGGAGGTGTCAGGTCACACCGTTGCTTTTCCTAGGGTGCGCGGCGGGCACAAGAAGAAATCCGAAGCAGTGGAACACTCCACGTTTTTACAACAGTTTAAAACCAATACCTTCCCGGCCATTTCTTTAATCGCGCCCGGGGGAGTTGGTTTTCTTTGCGTCTCCAGTGCTTCTCTTCCCAAACATACTGCTCCCTCGTCTCCGCATCATACGAACGACGCGCGCCGTTTTCTGATCGAAAAGTCAGGTCGGAGTCGGACTCGTGGGTAAACACAGCGGTGGGGCCGGGCCGGGCGGGGCGGGGCGGGGCCGAGTGTTCAAACGTTAGGCGGACGCAGACAGGTCCCGTGACGTCACGCCACAGACACGCTTGCGCTATGCGCGTCGCAGCGGTTCCCGCTATGTCTCTATATTTGTTCGCTTTTATTCGCTTTGCTCCATGACAAGCTTCGCGAGCTGCTTCACTTATTCGCAATACTCGGCGCGGCAGTACGCGAGAGTGGCAATACGTATGGTAATACACGCCACGCACTGTTAAATCCCTACAAACAAAATAGTTTGTAAGCTTGCAAAGCATTTGGATGCTTTGTATTACAAAGCATTTTGTTTGTAATACAAAGCATTTCGCAAATGCTTCGCAAGCTGCGAAGCAAATGCTTCGCAAGCTACAAAGCAAAAGCTTCGCAATACAAACAAAATGCTTTGTATTACAAAGCAGCCAAATCCTTCGCAATTGCGAAGCATTTTGTTTGTAATTGCGAGGCATTGCTTTGTAAGGTTTTAACAGTGTACAGAAATATATGTCTGTAATATATATAGCTCATATATACATATTCTATAGCTATAGCTATCTATAGCTATAGCTAGAGCAATACATAGCTATAGCTATACATATCTATAGCTGTACATAGCTATAGCTATATATAGCTACAGCTATAGCCACAGACACAGCTTTAATCAAATAGCTATAGCTTTAACCAAATAGCTTTAGCTATAGCTTTAAGCAAATAGATAGCTATAGCTTTAAGCAAATAGCTATAGCTTTAAGCAAATAGCTATAGCTTGAAGGAAATAGCTACAACTATAGCTTCAAGCAAATAGCTAATAGCTAATGGTTGTGACCGGAAACTTTGGTTCCTGTCAGGCCATGAGCTTCACTCGCTCCGCTCGCTCAGCAGCAAAACTTAACGCCTTTGGCAGTTTTGATACTTCTGTATGGTGCTACGCCACACTTTGGTTGCGGCCCCGTTTGCCCCGCCCGGCCGGGGGGTGGGGGGCTTAACTGCCGTGGGGGGTGCTTGGTTGGTCGCGGCGCTAGGCTGGGGGTGCGCCCAGCACGGCGGGGGGCGGGCCTAGGCGGGGCCCGGGCGGGGCGGGGGGGTCGCTCGATAGCCGCCGTGCCCGGCCCGGCCCGCCGCGTGCAGTGGTTGGCAGGGAGGCCCCCGCCGCCCCCGCCCCGCGCGGCCCCCGAGGGGGCACCCTCGCGTCCTACAAGCGCCCCGCGCAGGGCCGCGCACCCCCCGCGCTCTGGCCGCGCCCCACAAGTGGCACCCACGCCCCCCGTTCGCGGTGCGCTCTGGGTGGGGCTCCTGCCCGGGGTGGGGATAACTGCAGCGGTACTCTGTGCGCTAAACTGGTTAGGGGGAGGGGGGTACCCGCGTTCTGTTACCACGCGTTTGCGGTTCAGGAGGGCAGTTTAGATGGATAGATCACTTGTCACGCCTTCTTGTAGTGCGCACCTCGCTCTCCAGATCGCCCGCGCCCCCGCGCCCGGCCGCGCTCTCGGAGCCTCGGGGTGGGCCCCCCGGACACCTCGACACCTGGTGGTCACCCCTGATCTCAATATCCTGCGCCCGAGGGCGACAGGCTGGTGTGCGGCGGGCGAACGCCTGCATTATCTGAAGGGAATTAGTTTTTTTTGTGTTTTTAGTTTGCCACACTACTAAACGTTCGGTGCATCTCGACAGCCTTAGGCGACTCTTCGTCGCCCCACCCCCCCTCTGGTTTATTAAAACACAGGCAGCCCGTCGACACTCTTGCAGCCGTTTATTGAAAACTTCAAGGCGAGCCCCTGCCTTTTTTATCCATTAGCCTACCCGCGGGGACCGAAATAGGAAAAGAAAATGGAGGTCGATTGAGAGAGGTGATGAGGTGGGCGACGCGGGCCGATCGCTCCGGGCCGGGGGGGGGGGATATTGACGAGGCTGTCATTACCTGATGAGGACCGGCAGGACCAGCCCGAGGGCGAGGGGTGCCCGGTGGGCTGCCTATACCCCGGGCGCCCGCACCCGCGCGCTGCCCTGGAGGGAAAGTGCTGGTTTGGTTGCCTACCCATCCGGCGGCGTTCCTGTCTGCAGGACGAACCGAGCGAGCGGCTTCACGTGTAGGATGGGTTGCCTATGCACCCGGCGCCCGGTTGTTGAGCGCGACGCTTGGGTCGCCTGCACGCCTGGAGCGCTGCGGCGAGACGATGGCGAATAAGTTGCCTATCCACCCGGCGCCGTGGTGGCAGATGGGAAGGCCAAGAGTGAAGTCGTTGTGATTTAAAAAGAAAAATAAGATGCTTGTTTTTGACAGAAGTTTATTCGACAGTTTAAACACCAGTCACTTAAATTATAACTAGTTTCGTATCCCGTTATACATCGGTGGCCTGTAACCGCGGGAGAGCGATACGGAACCCTCTATTTCTAACAAGTTCATACGAAATGATATCACAGAGTTCAAAGACCTTTTCCAGGTCAGAGGATCTTTGCACAAAACAATTAGTTTCTAACATACACATTTCAGAGCTTATTGCCAATCGCTTACTAGGCCGAATACGTTACACCCAGCATTCTTTTTTTCCTTTAGCTTGAGCTAATTTTAGGTTAGGATCTCATTCACTCTTCAAAATATGTTTTCTTGGGCGAATTAGAGCAGATCGGGAAACATTTGTCTATTTGACGCGACCGCCGGGAGTGGCAGTCATTGGCAGTTCTCTTGTTTTCTCCTCTCTCCGTTTGTTTTTAAGGTCAGAGGGAAGTGCACTTGTGTGCTGGGGGGACATTAGCAGGCAGGAGCTAGGCGCCCGGGGCCGACTTGCGGCCCGAAACTCTAGGAAACGTCAGTTGTAGCTAAACAAGGCGCCCGGGGCGCTAGCTGGCGGTGAGGGGCGTGCTGGCGGTGGGGGCGGGCGGCGCGGGCGGCGCGGGCGAGCCGACGCGCACGCTGATCCTGACGTCCTGGAGCGGCACCCGGACGCACCGGCCCGAGGCGATGACGTCGTCGCACGACGCCGTCAGCGGGAACACGGGCAGCAGCAGGCGCTGCTCCGCGTCCTCGGGGAAGTCGACGCGGAGCTCGCTGCAGCCGGGGGTAGGGGCGGGGGTGGCGGCGGCGCTGGGGGCGGTCTCGGGGGCGAGCGCCCACAGCCACATGCGGCCGCGCTCCGCGTGCAGGAACACGGTCTCGCCGGCCTTGGTGGTGAGCGCCGTCAGGCTGGCGCGGCGCTCGGGGAGCTCCGGCCGCGGCAGGGACAGCTCCCGGCCCTCGCGGGGGAAGTACTGCAGCAGCGGGCCGTCGTGATCCTGGGGCAGAACCGTGAGACAACCGTGAGACAACCGCACAGCTCATGTGCGTCAAGGCGAGACGCGAGGGGGAGACAGACGAGACAACTCGGGATGTTGCTGTACGAATAAAGTAAATTTTTCTGAGTTCTCTTAAAATTTTCCTTCACCCTTCACCCTTGA
The DNA here is from genome assembly GCA_033675135.1 of Frankliniella intonsa. Classification (NCBI taxonomy): domain Eukaryota; kingdom Metazoa; phylum Arthropoda; class Insecta; order Thysanoptera; family Thripidae; genus Frankliniella; species Frankliniella intonsa. Next base: position 9,475,921 of record CM066246.1, on the reverse strand, counting down.
AATTCTTGTCAGTTCTATATTTATGTTTTTTCCTCAATATAATTTTATTACTCTCGTAGCGGAGCGGCTCGGGGAGGCAGGTCCTTAGTCTTTGCCCCATACGTGGCGTTCTGCATGTCCGTGGCGGGGCGGGGTGGAGCGGGGTGGGGCGGGGTGGGGCGGGGTGGGGCGGGGGGCCGCAGCGTGTTGCGCCACACGTAGCCGACGACGTGCCCCTGGCATGCTGCGCTCTGGGGCCGCCCGCCCCGCCCCTCTCGCCAGGGCCCCACTGTCCGTCCGTCCCGTCCCGTCCGTACGTCTGTCTGTCACGCGTCCAGAACCGGTTTGGAGGATCCTTAGCTCCGTACCGGGCCGGACTGCATTGGGACCGGGCCGGGGAGTGGCGGGGAGTGGCGCTGAAGGCGGCGGTGCAGCGGCAGGGCAGGGCGGACCTGCAGCGCTACACCTGCTGCTGGTGCTGGCGGGGGCGTACGGGACATTTACCTATATTAGTCGCGCGAGTGATACGATACACTCTGAAAAATTCATCGTACTGTTTTGACGATGGCTTTATCAGTGTTCAACTCAGTCGCAAACGGTATACTTGCAGTGCCTTTTTTTTGTCCTCGACTTACTGACGCATTTTTTTTTTGTGAAATTAGTATTAAGTTTGCAGGACGCGGGGTAAGGGGGGACTTGAAGGAACCCTTGCTGGTTTGTCCGGATGCGCCGCCCCGCCCCGCCCCGCCCCGCCCTCCGCGGCCCTGCCCGGCTCTGCCCCTGCTGGGTATGTTGTTCTACTGCTCCTGGCCGGTCTGACGTCAGTCCCCTCCCCTCGCCCCGCTGCTTTTAAGTCGAGACCATCGAGACGAGACGAGGCGAGGCCGGCCTGGAGCCGGCGTCTCGAACTCGCCGTTTTGTGCAAAGGAGTACAAAGGAAGAAACCTCTCTGAAGGAAAGGACCCTTTTCGCGGGAAATTTTAAAAAGCGACCCATATTTCTTCCACCGTGGTAACTAAGGGAGCGAATTTCTAGTTTCAAAGATTGCGAAATTTCTATGGGTCAAGTACACACTAAGAGGAAGAATTATAAATTATAAAATTCGAGAATACCCAGGAAGGGATTTAATGGTGTTTTTTCGGAAATGAAGCGCTTCGTTTGCTAGGAGTGAAGGTTTCGCGTGTCGCGCCGCACCGTGGCCAAACAGTTCCGAGTACCTAATAGCCACCGGCTGAGGGTCCCTCTCGTTCGCACCTCCTTACCCGAGCTAATAGAGCCAGGCCCGACCTGGGCAAGGCCGGGGCACCACCGCACGGGACGGAGGAATTCCGCTCAATTGCAGCCGAGCGAATTATTTCACACATTGGTGCAAGTACCTCAAACTATCCACATACACAGCTTAACTTTGAGCGCCGTAACTTTTGTCACTTAAACTTTTAGCGCCTCAGCTCTTAGCGCTCTAACGCGAGATTCGTATACTTGTAGCATATTTACCTCTCGCAGGTGGTTGAAGACCTCGGACGCCGGGCAGGTGTTGGGGCACGCCGAGCCGTACGGGCAGTGCACGAGCGGGTCATCCTTGGCCACGGCCTCGGCCACCACCACGCCGATGTGGCCGGCGGACTGCGAGCGCGCGCGGGGCGGCTGCTGTTGCTGCGCGGGGCCGAGGCCGGCGGGGGGCGGCGGGGTCGCAGACACGTCCTCGGAGGACGCCGTCATGCGCAGGCCGCGGGTGAGCACGCCCGCGCGCTGCTCCACGGCGTCGTGCTGGTCCTGCGGGGGCTCCTCCTGCAGGGCGGCCGTGGCCGAGGCCTGCTGCGCCTGCTGGCCCTGGCGCTGCTCCGAGTAGCGCTGGTACGTCTGCGACAGCAGGTCGTACAGCTTGTCGGCGAGCAGGCTGCGGCCGCGCGGCCCCAGCGGCACGCGGCACAGCGGGCAGCGGTCCGAGCGCGACCGGCAGCCCGAGCACAGCAGGTGGCCGTGGCAGCACTGCCACACGGGGGGCTTGACGGCGTCCAGGCACACGGGGCACTCGAGCAGCTGGCTGGCCTGCTGCAGGCACGAGCTCAGCAGCTGCAGGTTCAGCGGCGTGGGGCCCGAGCCGGCCGTCAGCTGCGGGCAGACAGAGAGCAGACACAGGTCAGCCACGAGCAGACAGAGCAGACACAGGTCAGCCACGAGCAGACAGAGAGCAGACACAGGTCAGCCACGAGCAGACAGAGAGCAGACACAGGTCAGCCACGAGCAGACAGAGCAGACACAGGTCAGCCATGAGCAGACAGAGAGCAGACACTGGTCAATCACGAGCAGACAGAGAGCAGACACAGGTCAGCCACGAGCAGACAGAGAGCAGACACAGGTCAGCCATGAGCAGGCAGAGCAGACACAGGTCAGCCATGAGCAGACAGAGAGCAGACACAGGTCAGCCATGAGCAGGCAGAGCAGACACAGGTCAGCCATGAGCAGACAGAGCAGACAAGGGTCAGCCATGAGCAGACAGAGAGCAGACACAGGTCAGCCGAGCAGACAACAACAAAAAAAATGCAATGTAATAATTTTATGGACCTATTTGACTCATGTCCGCCACGCCTCGCCTCGCGTCGCCTCTACACAGCAACAATAACGCATTAGTAACCGTCCATCCATCCATCCATCCATCCATCCATCCATCCATCCATCCATCCATCCATCCATCCATCCATGTATTCAGTCCGGTGCGGCTCCAGTGATGGTACAAATATTCCGTGGCACTTGTTGTCCAGGCCCGGCCCGGCCCGGCGCTCAGGTCTGTGTGACGCAAGACGCCGCGCGCGAGGTCAGCATCCTGGGCCTGGCTGCGCGCGCCCCGCCCCGCCCCGCCCCCCCGCCCCGCCCCGCCCCGCCCCGCCGCGCCTCCCGAAGGAGCCAGCTGATCTTCAAGGTAAGTTAAGGCCCGCGCCTGCAGCTCCCTGCAACTCCTGGAGAGTCGCGACCGCAGCGCGGGGAACTTATGCCGGTAACCGCGGCGGCTTTGGGAAGGTGATGGGTGAGGAGATGGGTAAGGAGAGTACAAGACCAACGCGTTCCACACTGTCAGAAATTTACACGGTAATGACTTTTCTTTAAGTTTGAAGGCACTTAATTACGGATTTTTGTACGGAAATCATGGTGGTTTCAAGTTACTGTTCCGTTATTAATTAATACGGATTTTCCCGTAATCTTTGAGAAATCGGGTACGGAATTTTTAACAGTGCCGACGAGGAAAAGAAGCCTTAACCTCCTATGCCGAGTCATCAGGAGAGTTTTTGCTCGTCCTGTCCGCGCCTGCTAATGTCATAATTTTGTCTCCTTTTCAAAAAATAAAAAAAAAATTGCTTTAACGTCACAGGATCATATGTCTGCGTGCGTCATCAGGTCACTTCTTTCTCCGATCTCATCATAATTTATTGTTTTACGGAGAGTGTATGTCTAAAACACGATCCGAGTAGCCTTTTGGTATCCTTAATTGGTGCGAGATAACCCGTTCCCCATTTAGCAAAGCGTGAATGTGGGCGCGGCAAAAAAAAATATATGGATCGATTACACATAACAAAAAGACGAAACATTGCACGGGTTAAATTTGCGCCGGTGGAAAACTTTGGCGGCCCTCTAAGGTGACCACGGGCGGGGCGGGGTGGGGCGGGGCGGGGCGGGGCGGAACGGGGCGGGGCGGGGCGGGGCGGGGTGGGGCGGGGCGGGGGGCTCCGCTGGACGGGAGTGACTGCGCGGGGCGTGACTCGCACCGCCGCACCGCGCCTCCAGAGCCTCCATGAAGGGCAAGAGGAGACGCAGCTGCAGCAAGGTTACACCGGGCTTATTTTTGCCAACAAGCTGCGCTGCGCTGCGCAGCGCAGGAGTGAGTAAGCGAGCGAAGGCTTCTACCGTCTTCGCAATTTTCGCTTACTGTTTCAGGTTTTTTTTTTATTTTTTAACTGATAACTTTGAAAAATTACAAAATTGTAATGACACGACTTTGTGGTATCGATTTCGATCACAAATAGACTTTCGTACGTTTAAATTACCGATCGTAAATTTACATTGTTTCTTAAATGACTCAAAACGTGAAAAAAATGGTGTTAATTTAAGAAAGATATTTTTAGTATGGATAAATATGTACCTGCGGCGGGGCGGCCGCAACACTCGAGTCGGGCCGGGACGCGTGGCTCGGAGCCGATGACGTCAAGAGGCGGCGGCTGCACGAGTTTTATATGTTTTGTGCCGCTCGCACGCAACGCAGGGGGCTAAATAAAACAGCGATGCGCTGCGCACTCTACTGCACTGCACCGAGAATAACAGCAACATGACACGTGACGAACGCCACGTCCGTGGCGTCCTGTTACCGGCAACAAGCACCTCGCGGGGGGGGGGGGGGGGAGAATTTCCCCCCTACACAGGGAAGCCAAGGGTACAGCGCAGGGTTCGCGACCTCGCAAGCACTGGGCTTCATCGGCTCCTTTCTACGGGAAAATGTTGAAGGCAGGGCGGGGTGGGGTGGGGCGGGGCGGGGCGGGGCGTGCTTTCTCTTCCTTGCGCAATTAGCACGTCGCCACCGCACGCGAGTGCGGATGCGCCAGACAACGGAGGCGTGCGTACTGTACGGAAGGCAGATATACATTCACGCGCTCGCTCACTCACTCACTCACTCACTCACTCACTCACTCACTCACTCACTCACTCACTCACTCACTCACTCACTCACTCACTCACTCACACTGTTAGAAAAAGATGTATGGATACAATAGAATTCCCTACAAGACATTGTATGGAAACAACTTGTAAGTTTTATTTGAAACAGATAGCTCATCTATGATGAAACGAGCACTTCATTTACAAACGAGTCATCATTTCATAAAAAATTCATTTTGCATCTGAAACAATCCCATCATTTGAAACAACTAACTCGTTTAAATTGGTTTTAAACGGCTTTCATTGTTTCAAACCATATCAAAACTTATATTGAATTTTTAGGCACAGATAGCCTTATGGTTTGTCTCAGGATCTACGATAGAAAACGGAGCACTTCATTTTGATAAGATTTGGCAGAGAGGTAGAACTAAATCTCTGATTCATTGCATCATGTAAAAATTAAAATCACGTTTGCATCTCGAAACAATCCAGCCGATCATTTTGAAACTTGAGTCCACTAACATCCTCAGGAGGAGGCCCAGGCTAACCTGTTGATTCTAGTCATTACTGTACTTTCGTAAATTAAAACGGCTTTCATTGATTTTCAAACCATATCAAAATGTTATGCACTATTCGAATTTTTGGCACGAAGACTAGCCTTATGGTTTGATCTCAGGATCCGATTTTTTATCAGCACGGCCCCTTACGTAAATCGGAAATTTTCTATACGATTTTGATAAGATTTGGCAGAGAGGTAGAACTAAATCTCCTGCAATGCCATCCAAAAGTTCAATTACTAATGCCATCCAAAACTTTGGTAATTTTGCTCAAAATTCTACATGGACCCACCTAAAATTCTATGGTAATGCTCGACTTGTCACGGAGCCGAGCCGATCAGTGAAATCGTATTTTTTATATTAGTTGCGAGGCTTGAGTCCACTGCGTGGCGCGCAGGGAGGAGGCCCATGGCTGGGGACCTGTTGATTCTAGTCATGCTGTTACTTTTCAAATTAAAATTTGGAAGAACATGATAAAATAAAAATGTTGATGCACTCATTCAGATGATCATAAAAGAGTCTTGAGACTACAGTTCAAAATTCATGTTGATCGGACATTTCTTAACTGAACTTCTAAACCATTTGAGCTAGGAGCTCAGATTGAGCATTGTAAGCTGTACTAATGACCTGTACACTGAGATAAAAAGTTCAATTACTACCCAAAAAACTTTTAATACTATTCTTTAGTATGTAATCCCACCTAAAATTCTTATGAAACGCGGAACATTAATGAATCTTAGTTGCCTACCAGGATTTCGTGAAATCATCGTATTTTTTATATTAGTTAATCTAGTCTCTAATTTTTTGAAAAAAAAAAATGTTTTGATTATGACTCTTGTGAATGTGTCCTGACATTTGTGTACGGATTGTTTTGTACCCGACAGTTGAAAGCTCGTATTCAGATGAACTGTATCATTTCTAAACGAGCTTAGTGATACGTGATTGTTATCTTCAATGGACGCGTTCCCATGAGTTCGATTCGGGTTTAACATACTTAAGACATATGTGTATGGAAACGATACCTCATTCTTTAATGACTCATAAGTATGACTCAGTAAGGAGTCTTGAGGTGCAAGTCTGAAGTGTATTAGGATTTGTTTACTGATGACTGCTTCATCTCAGAACGAATCTTTGCTAACAGAACATTGTTGGAGAACGATATGTTTGCTATAAAAATTAACGAGTAATTCCTCGTTAATTTACAAACAGATTTCTAACAGTGCACTCACTCACTCACTCACTCACTCACTCACTCACTCACTCACTCACTCACTCACTCACTCACTCACTCACTCACTCACTCGCTTTTGGTACCTTTTTTTATTATTTCGTAGAGAGTCCACGTTATTCGTGGTGTGTTCAGTTAGACCAGAGCTGGGCCGAGCTGGGCCGAGCTGGCGCTCGCCCGCTAATCTGGGACTCGTCGTTACGAACTGTCCAGGCCCGGCCCGGGCCTGGCTGGGCCAGCCCAGTGAGTATATCTACTGGCCGCCCTGCACCCAACCTGCACCGCGCCCCGCCCCGCCCCGCCCCGCCCCGTCGCCGCGCGGCCCATGACATAACTGTGACCTGGTTGTGTGTGCCTGGCAGGCCATGGCAGTGACTCCCCCCTCCCCCTCCGCCCTCCGCCCGCTACACGGTGCGACTGCTCAGTTCCTTCCGTCCCGGTGCGCCGCGCCGCGCCACGCCTCAAGAAGAGAAGGCAGTTATTGCAAAATCCCCTCCTGGTAACATTCCGTGGCGGTAACTTAAGCCGTGGAGGCGACTCTCTGCCTCTCCTCTCCTGTCCTCTCCCCTCCTCTCCTACCCTCCCCTCCTCCTCCCCTCCCCTCCTCCCCTCCTCTCCCTCCTCCCCTCTCCCCTCCCTCCCCTCCCCTCTCCTCTCGATTGTCAGTTAATGCGCGTTACACAATGGTCAGGGGAATCACATATGATAGAGGCACGCACACGCACTACTGCTTCTTTGCTCTTCTTTTCCTGCATTTCCTCCCGCTCTCTCTCCTCTCTCTCTTTCTACTCCTCCTCTCTCTCTCCTCTTTCTCTTACGAACAGTCCGCTTCCTGTCGCGACTCTCACTCTCACGCGTTATTGGTAAGCTGTGGCCAATTTTGGCAATGCGATCGAATGTAAAACTATTTCGTCGACAAGATGCAGCAAAATTACTGTAAATATTTTGGCACTGCGCATCCCGCCCCTGCCGTCTGCAGCTCGTACTGTACCGGATGCGCGGGTGCAAGTGGGTTGCCTAATCGCAAGGGGGCGAGAGGCGCCAGCGATAGTCAAACCCACCCGCCCCCAATAATGCGCTCTAAACGCGAGGAACAACACGTTTCGCGGTCGTACATGAAAAGTACGCCGCGGACTGTAGGCAATAAACCCGTAACATCCCGTATTTTTTTCTGACAGTGAAGTGGAGTATGGTCAGGACTCCGTGTCCGAAGCACCGTGTAAAATTATTGGAAAATCAGGTAGCATATAAATCTCAATCAGCAATCTGAGGTGGCCGGGCGGGTGGGCCCCGGGGGAGCAAACATTGAGATTTGACCTCAATCTGAGTCCTCGGCAAATGACCTCAGAGGCACAGGCAGAGAGGGGGGGGGGGGGTACCGTCTCTGGGCTTAACTGGAGTTTGGAGAGGGAAAGACGATCTGGAGATGTACTACATGACATGGGGCAGAGAGGGAGGAGGGGACGAGGCACCCGGGGGCTTGACTCCTCTGCGGGCCGGGCCGGGTCGGGCCGGGGTCGCCGCCTGGGCCTGGGCCCCGTGCGGTACACACCCTGGACGGGACGGGTCTTGATGAGGGGCTCGGGGCACGGGCTGTCTGTGTCATCACCACCTCAAAGGGAATTACCTCCGTCAGGCCATATTGCTATTGCTGCACCTACACGTGCGCGTGGTGGCGCGTGGTGTACAGACATCGCGGTCTACCTTTGACTCCCGCGTTTTCAAGGAAATAGCGAGACTTTGCCATTCGGTAGGATTTTGGCTAGATGTAAGTGGTTAGTACGGGTCTTAAGGGCGACACAAATATTACGTTGCGAAAATCTTTAAATTCTATTGTACTCTAAGGATACTAGCCCTACAGTAGTTCATACGAAACCGCTCGATTTACTGACAGTACACCACAAGTTGAGACCTCAAAGTCGAAACGCAATCGTAATCGGCTGAAGCATAGAGTTGACACAAACTTGACTGTGTCCAAAAGACAGCCGTCTACCCGACTACATTTTGAAGTTAAGTTGATAGTGAAAATGTGAGACTTTTGGTGTTCCGCCCGCGCGACGTGAAGCTCACCGTGACGGCGGTGCCGGGGTCGCAGCCCGCGTTCCAGACGAGCAGCTGCAGGCGCTCCCGGGCGCGGCCGGCGCGCACCTTGGCGGCCACGTCCCCGATGCGCTGGCCGAGCACGTCCTCGCCGTTGACTTCGAGCACGCAGTCGCCCGGGCGCAGGCCGGCCTGCTCGGCGGGGCTGCCCGCCTCCACGGCGGACACCCAGGGGTACGGGTCCCACTGCGTGCGGCTGATGTGGAAGCCGCAGCTGGCCGATGGCGCCGGCGCGGGCGCCGCCCCGATGCAACACAGGCGCAGCGTGGCGCGGCCGTCGGCGGCGACCTGGCCGCCGGGGCCGTCACCGCGACCCTCGTCCTCTTGGCTCATGGCGGACAAGCAGACTGTCGGCCCGTCCCGCAGCGCCGCACCGCGCCAGGCCGGCCGCGGTCTCCGGAGCCCGCTCCGCCCGGCGAGGAAAGGTATCCCCCACCACCCGGCTGCGGTCCTGGGGCTGGTGTAGGAAGGGTTGCCTACCGGGCGGGCGTAGTGGTCCGCGAGTCGAGGAGAGCAAGGCGAGGGCGCCTGGTGCTTTCGCGGCCCCGGCCAGGCGCAGACGAGGGGGTTGCCTACGCTCGAGTCAACAGGCGGCTGGTTGAATACAGACTTTTCCGACGAGGTCCGCGAAGCATCGAAATTCGCAGTTGGCTGCCCTGGCGAACATCGTGCAGCCACGCCCCTTCCGCTGCTGCCTCCGCCCGCCCTGTACCGCCCCACCACCGGGCTGTGCGACCTTGGCTCAGGGGTGGGTAGCACCTGCCCCCGCCCCGCCCCCGGGACCCGCCCCCGGGGCCCGCCCCCCGCCCGCCCGCCCACGAGCAGTGGTGGGGTTGCGCGCCACAGCACAGCATCCACCCCTGACCCCAGCGCCCCGGCTCAGTCGCGCCGACCCTCCCTACCGGAGCTGAGCGGCGCGGAGCGGAGCGGCTAGTGGTGTCCACCGCGCCCGTCCTGTGACTGTGCCGCCCCGTCACAACCCCGCATCGCCTCCGGTGACGCCCCGGAGCTCGCGCCCGTCCTGTGACTGTGCCGCCCCGTCACAACCCCATAGCGCCTCCGGTGACGCCCCGGAGCTCGCGGCTCGTGGCCGTCACTTCCCCGCGCTCACCATGGCCAAGTGGTGGCCCAGCCTCCGGCCGAACGAGGCCCGGTCCCTGCTGGCGCTCGACCTGGAGGAGCCGGTGGAGGCCACCGTGGACCTGCCCCGCTTCCGGGCCTCGTCCAGCTGGCTGGGCAGCCGCCGCTCCAACAGCGACGAGACGCTGGCCGCGCGGCTGTACTCTGTCATGTCCTCGCCGCTGCTGGGCTGCGCGTGCGCGCGCGCCGAGGCCGGCCGCTCCGCGGGTGACGACCTAAGCCACAGGCGCCCGCAGCCGCGCCCGCGCCCGCCGCTGCAGCCGCGGCCCGCCGTCGTCGAGGATCAAAACCGTCGTCTGCTGCCCCAGCCCGACTTGTCACCGCGCGCCGAGGGTTACCGCTCGCGCCCGCCGCTGCAGCCGCGGCCCGCCGTCGTCGAGGATCACAACCGTCGTCTGCTGCCCCAGCCCGACTTGTCACCGCGCGCCGAGGGTTACCGCTCGCGCCCGCCGCTGCAGCCGCGGCCCGCCGTCGTCGAGGATCACAACCGTCGTCTGCTGCCCCAGCCCGACTTGTCACCGCGCGCCGAGGGTTACCGCTCGCGCCCGCTGCTGCAGCCGCGGCCCGCCGTCGTCGAGGTTGACAGGTGTCGTCCGCTGCCCCAGCCCGACTTGTCACCGCGCGCCGAGGGTTACCGCTCGCGCCCGCTGCTGCAGCCGCGGCCCGCCGTCGTCGAGGATCACAACCGTCGTCTGCTGCCCCAGCCCGACTTGTCACCGCGCGCCGAAGGTTACCGCTCGCGCCCGCTGCTGCAGCCGCGGCCCGCCACCGTCGGGGACGACGCCCATCCCCGGCCCGTCACCCTCCTGCGCGCCAGCCCCCAGTGCCCCTTTGACATCTGTTGGACTCTCCGGTGGGCCGCGGGTGACGACAAGGATAATAGCCGTCAGGTAGGGGATGACCAGCAGCCCGCCAGCCGGTCGCGGTCCATGAGCTCGAGCAGCATGGAGGTGCTGGTGGGCTCGCAGTGCAGCAGCAGCAGCCAGGCTGCCACGCCTGTCAGGGAGGGTGACGGGCACACGCCCACCGTGGCGCGCGCGCAGCCCTACCGCCCCGACCTGCTGGTCGTGCCGGGCGCGCTGGAGGACGACGAGCGCGAGGCCGAACTGATGGAGCAGTTCAGGGCCAGCCCCGCGGCCCGCCGGCGCGCCGCCATCACCCCCGGCGTCGCGCTAGCGTGCAGGGCGCTGCAGCCCCCGCGTGAGGAGCCCGTCGAGTACGTGCGGGTGGGCCTGCGGGAGTACGAGCAGGATGACGTGCACCAGGAGGGCGGGGCGCTGCAGCCCCCGCGTGAGGAGCCCGTGGAGTACGTGCGGGTGGGGCTGCGGGAGTACGACCTGGATGACGTGCACCAGGAGGGCGGGGCGCTGCAGACCCCGCACGAGGAGCCCGTGGAGTACGTGCGGGTGGGCCTGCGGGAGTACGAGCAGTATGACGTGCACCAGGAGGGCGGGGCGCTGCAGCCCCCGCGTGAGGAGCCCGTCGAGTACGTGCGGGTGGGCCTGCGGGAGTACGAGCAGGATGACGTGCACCAGGAGGGCGGGGCGCTGCAGCCCCCGCGTGAGGAGCCCGTCGAGTACGTGCGGGTGGGCCTGCGGGAGTACGAGCAGGATGACGTGCACCAGGAGGGCGGGGCGCTGCAGCCCCCGCGTGAGGAGCCCGTCGAGTACGTGCGGGTGGGCCTGCGGGAGTACGAGCAGGATGACGTGCACCAGGAGGGCGGGGCAGGCTGCTGTGCTCAGTCCCGCAGCGCAGAGTCGCTTGGAGAGTACTCTCACAGCCCGGGCCGGAGTCGTGAACCCGATGCCGAGGACGGCTCTTACCTAGTCAAGTACAAGAACCTCGGGTGCCAGGACCTGAGCGGGGCCGGCGGGCAGCGGAGGGGGCAGGGTGCAAGCGGCCCCGCCCCCCGCGTCCCCGCCCGCCGCCCGCTGACCTTGGAGCTGGGGCCCGAACCGGGGCAAGGCCGGGGTGTCAAGGCCGCCCCCAACAAGCAGGTCGAGGACGCGATCCAGCTGTACCCGACCCCCCGGGTCATTGATCTGTTGGGGTTGGGGAGGCAGCCGCAGGGCTCGGAGCCGCTGCGCACCGCCAGCGCCTTGGCCTGGGCCATGCGGGACCGGAGCCTGGAGAAGGAGCTGCGCAGCAGAGTGGCGCGCGGCGAGCAGCTCGCCCTGCTCGCCCCGCTCGCGCCGCTGCACCTCAAGATGGTGCACATTGAGGATGACGGCCAGGAGCGCGGCGAGCAGCACCAGGACCAGGACCGGGCCAGCCTGGAGTCGATGCGCGCCGTGTCGGCGGAGGAGCAGGCCGAGTGCGCCGGCGAGCGCGCCGCCTGGGCGGAGGAGCAGGCCGAGTGCGCCGGCGAGCGCGCCGCCTGGGCGGAGGAGCGGGCCGAGCGCGCCGCCTGGGTGGAGGAGCAGGCCGAGTGCGCCGGCGAGCGCGCTGCCTGGGCCGCGGAGCACACCGCCTGGGTGGAGGAGCAGACCAGCAGCGCGCCCTGGCAGCCGTCCCCGGCGTGGAGTAAGGCCCAGGCCGAGCTCGCCTTCGCCTGCGGCGTCCGCTACATCGACTACGACCTGGAGGAGCAGCTGGCGGCCCGGCCGCCGCCGCCCGCGGCCTTCGCCGACCCCGTGGTCTCCGCGGTGCCGGAGGAGACGGCCGCGCTCGCGGCCCCGACCCTGCCCGGGCCCGTCCCCGCGGTGGCCGTGCCCACCGCGTCCGTGGCCGGGGCCGTGTCCACCGCCGTGGTGCTGGGCGAGCACGGCCGGGCCGCGGCCGGGGTCCTGTTCAGTCCGTCGTCGGAGGCCCACCGGGGGAGGCTCAGCTGGTTCCAGCGCATGCGACTGTGGAGCGGTGGCGACGGCTGCAGCGGCGGCTATGGTGGCAGCGCGGAGAAGCGTAAGAAGGGCAGGCGGGGGCGGGCCGTGGAGGCGCCCGAGGCCGACATGGAGGCCATCGACAACTCCCTGCGCCTGGCGAGCATCGCGGCCGCCCTCAACATGGGCGCGCCGCACGTGCGCGCCGGGGACGACGACACGCCCCTGCAGGAGGGTGGCGGCGCCGGCGCCGACCAGGTAGGGGTAGCACCTCGTGGTGGCATTTTTCTTTGTTTTGTCACACTGTGACAATGAGTTGTCGGTTTTACGGGAAGATTTGCCATGAGGCGATTTGTAAAATTACAATTCAAAATTGTAAAATTGCAAGCACTAAGAAGTGTCTCATTGCCCAGGTAGCACGGCGATATCCGGCGATGATGGGTCGCTTAGAATATAAAATGGCGATTACTCAGCGACATGATTGAAAGGCTGTCTTTGGGCAGATAGCGAGGCAATATTTTATCGATATCTTCCGCAATTGATGATGACTTCGATATCGCTCAGATATTCTGAGGATAACGTGTTTAGAATGTCGCTGGGCTGACGCCTTCGTTTGTCGCCTCGGCATACTCGTGGCGTTCGCGCCTGCAAGGGAACGAACAGATATCGCATAGACATTCGAAATATCTTGTAATTTTTAGTCGCCCAAAGTATATTGCTCGGATCTACCTATATGCATGGTGCTCAGACAATATACTTTCGATAACTTTCTGCTATTTACGACGCGCGAAACCAAAATTTGATACGCAAAGTTAATGCTACGATAATGGTAGTATTATATCGCTCAGCCGCTAGCCGGTATCATGTCGCTGAGATAAAATGTTCAGATAAGGTGGCGACAATGCTGCTGGAAGGAGATTAGGAGGCAACTTCGCCTGCATGATAGTTTGGCGTTAAAGCAGCGAAAAGCATTCAGAAACAAGGCCGGATGGGCTGCGAGGCGCAATTCTTTGGCTATACTTCGGATGATAGCCGAAATGCAATAGTAATCGAATACACACCGTGAAAGCAAAAAGATGCTAAGTTGTGCATTTTATGGATGTTTTCGGACAGACAGCGAAGCGTTATTTTACCGATATTTTCCGCGAGTACTGATGTTGTCGATATCGCTCTGATGTTCTAGGGATAACGTGTTTAGAATGTCGCTGAGCTGACGCCTTCGTTTGTCGCCTCGGCATACTCGTGGCGTTTGCGCCTTCAAGGAAACGAACAGATATCGCATAGACATTTGAAATATCTTGTTATTTTTAGTCGCCCAAAGTTTATCGCTCGGATCTACCTATATGCATGGTGCTCAGACAATATACTTTCGATAACTTTCTGCTATTTACGACGCGCGAAACCAAAATTTGATGCGCAAAGTTAATGCTACGATATCGGTAGTATTATATCGCGTAGCCGATAGTCGGTAGTATATCGCTGAGATAAAATGTTTGGATAGGATGGTGACACTGCTGCTGGAGGGAAATTTGTAGACATGTTCGCCTGCATGTTGGCAAAGTGAAGAAATCTGTAACATGGGCCAGAGTGGCCGAGGGTCAACATCGGTGGCTGACGCAGTCCCCACACTGTTAAAAGTTTACAAAGCACATCTCTTGTAAGCCTACGAAGAATTCGATTCCTTTGTATTACAAAGTACTGCTTTGTACTACAAATGATGTGCTTTGTAAGCTACGAAGCATCACCCTTTGTCTTACAAAGCAATGCTTCGTAATACAAAGCGATGCTTTGTAGGCTACAAAGTCTGACCCTTCGTATTACAGTGGCCTTGTTTTCTCTGTAACTTACAAGGCAAATCCTTTGTATTACAAAGCAATGCTTCGTAAACTTTTAGCAGTGCAGCAGGTACCCCGTAGCCGAATGGTCAAGGCAGCCGTCCAGCAGCAAGCAGGTTCAAGGTTCGAGTCCGAGCATCAGCAAGGCGTAAAAGAAAAAAATCAAAATTCGTCAAAAACAATATTTGTTTTCGAATTTTTTGGTTTTCAAATATCGGCTGGATGTCGCTAAGATAACACACGCAACATATCAGTAATAGGCCAGGATAGCGTTCTCGAGGCGACAACTTCGTTGACATTCATTCCTGAGACATATCGCCCAGACATCAGAAGGTTGTTCCCACGTAAACATTCAGGGAGGGAAAGAAAGGCGATTTTCCAGCGTCAAAATTTGAGCAAAATGTAATATATTCAATTTTTGTCCTGGCGATATATTTTGGAAATAATCTGTGGAATGACCAGTCGCCAATCTATATCCCAAATTATCTGGGCGTGAGTGCTCGAGCATTAATCGCCACGAGGATGTCTAGCCCTTAACATTTAGCGATATCGAGACGTTAGGGCTTTTTGTGCCAAAACTCATATTCACAGGTTATCGCCGGCGATATCCTGGCGAAAAATAAAAATCGCCGGCGACAATTTAGCGATATAGCCTGGTCAAATTTGTGCTACCTGGGTGTTCGCGGCGGTTTTTTGGCGCAGCGGGCGTGCGTGCCGGTGCCGGTGGTGCCCCTGGACGCGTCGGGCGGCCGGTGTGCGCCCCGGGAGTTACAGGCGCCGCAGGGGCCGCGGGGGCCGCACGTCACCTTTGGGAGCCCGCGGCTGCGCCGGCGACTGCGGACGCCGCCCGCCCAGCCTGTGCAGCCCGCCCTGCGCTCGCCCCGCATGCCGGACCATGCGGACCAGCAGGCCTTTCCCGCCGCACCGCTCGGTAGGTGTCTCATTTACTCCATGCCAGTGCCGGGGCCAGTGCAGATGCCGGTGCCGGTGCAGATGCCGGTGCAGGTGCCGTTGCAGATGCCGGTGCTGTTTCAGGTGCAGGTGCCGGTGCAGGGGCCGCCGGTGCTGGTGCAGATGCAGGTGCCGGTGCAGGTGCAGAACAGCTCGCAGCAGAGAGCCCCTCTGTTTCCCCAGCACATAACCCTTTACCTCCCTCACCGCCCTCGCCCGACTCATCTGACTCATCCGACTCGTCCGACGACAAAAATAAGGGCTGCTGGTACGTGCGGTTTTCTTTTCCACCCTCCGCCTGTGCTGCTGCTTTCCTTTCTCGACTGCACTATGCCAAGCGGGGGAGTGTCGCCACGGCTGTGCTTTCTGTTGCCGCAGGCTGACGGGGTTCCGGTTTCCGGGTCCAAATCTGGACTGAGCGGCGGCGCGCGTCGCGGCTCTCAGCGTCCGACTTCTATCCGCTCATTCAGGCGCCCCTCATGAGTGTTTCCTTATATTTAGTATTACTGTGCTATACCTAGCTATGTGTCTGATCGATCATGCGAGATAAATGTCTTTTATTTTATTTTATTTTTTTGATAGAAAACAAAAGAAACAAAAAAGAAATTTAAAAAAAACAGAATATTTTTCTTTATTTAGTATTACTGTGCTATGCCTAGCTATATGTCTGATCGATCATGCGAGATAAATGTCTTTTATTTTCATTTTATTTTTTTGATAAAAAAAAAGAAACAAAAAAAAAAACAGAATATTTTTTTTATCTTGTCGACAAAGCAAGTCCTATTTAGTCTTTTGGGAGATGTGTGGGATCATCCAGTAGCAACCGTCCTGACGGTTCGTGCTTAGGAGTGGATAAGCATGCACTGGATGGAGCCGTGTCGTCCACATTCTCGGCGATAAGCGACTCATCCAATGTGCCAAGTTGATTGTACTCTAGAAATCCAAGTGTGTGAGTGTCGGCCTAGAGAAAAGACCCTGGCTGACCTGTCATGTTGCACGACCTCCCGAAGCATGTTAGTTTGGTGTCATAGCTGTATCTGTGTTTCAAAATGTGTCTGTAGTTTATAGAAAACTGTTAAAGTTTCACTGAAATTTGACAATGAGGAAATATAAGAATACAGGACTATCAACCAATTGTCTTTTTAGTCGTTTTTTTTTTCGTGATTGGTTTGAATTTTGGCGTGCTTATGTAAGTTGGACAACCTTATCTTGGTATGAAAGTAGTATAGTCACCAGTCTAGGAGGTAATGTTTATTATTTTCCAGTAAACCTTCTTATCATACATCATTCCATTTCCATAGCATCACACTGTTTTGCGCTCCTAAGACAGGCGCACGGGGCTGCCGGGGGGGCACTCGCCCTTCTTCTGGACCGGGTACACTGAAAACAAAAGAGCCGGTCTAATTAGCAAACGAGATAAGCGCGTCGGAGAGGCACGCAGAGGAAACCCGAGGGTGCGGCTGTCGCTCACACAGCAAGAGTAAAAGGTGTTAATTGTCCAAGGAATGTCACACTCTCTGCAAACGCAAGTGTAGTACAGTAGTACACTGGGTCCTATTTCACGCCGGCGCAGAAGCTATTTCAGTTTGGGGTTTCCATAGTGCTCTGGAGGTGGCGATGCTGGCCGTGTGTCGCTTACCGGTCGCCTTCTCGCAGTTGTAGGCCCTGAGGACGCACTCGGAGCCGAAGGTGGTGAGCTTGGGCTCCTTGTCGGTGCCGCCCATGCGCACGCAGACGGGGTCGTACTTGGCGTCGGCGCACTGGGGGCACTTGGAGGGGGCGGGCGTCACCTTGCCGGCCTCGGCTTCAGCCGTGAGGCACAGGGCCACTGGCGGCCGCAACCAGAACGTACAAAAAATATTGTTTTAACAAAGCCACACTGTCACACTGCACAAGTAGTTTTGCGAATTTCCATTCGTGCCCCTACGTCCGCTTGTAGATAAATAGCCATGTCTTGCAAGCGTGCGAATAGATATCGCCTCTCCTACAAGTGTGTGAATAGCTTCTCGCACACAGTGTGTGCAAACATTCACTCACCTGTTAGTCAGCGATATTCGTACGTTTAGATTTCCAGGGAGAGCAGTGTTGCCAGATAAGAAGGCGACATTGCCTACGATACACCTGTGTGAAGCGCGCGGCATCGGCGCCTGCCTACTACGCACAGTAAACTCTCCTGTGGGGAGAGTTTGCCAGGTAGGCAGGCGCTGATACCGCGCGTTTCACACAGGTGTATCGCGAAGGCAATCTCGCCTTCTTATTGGACAGCACTGCCCTCCCAGGGCCTTCAATAAGTCGCTCCTCACCCAGGGCGACGCAGGCGACGGACACGGCGAACTTCATGTTGGCGAGGATGTCTGCTTGCTGCTGCGACTGACTACCACTCACTGCGACGTCGGACTGCTGACTCGTCGCCGGGATGGTGTGGTTTTAAGGCCGGTCGGTCCGTCGGTCCTCCTGCCCCCCCCCCCCCTCTCTCTCTCTCTCTCTCTTCCTCGCCCGCCGCGGTTGGGAGCCCCGGCCGGCCGGCCTGGTGCGACGCAGTGGCCGCGCTTGCCGACTGGAGCCGGTTCTCGTGGGTTCGCCCCCCCCCCCTCCCCCACCTGCTCCTCTTCCTGCTGATGATGGTCTTGATTTGCGCGAACAGCTGTAGCCGGCCGGGCCCCGCGCGGAGGGGTGTCCTGCCTGTCAGCGCGTAGGGCCTGATTCAGCCAGATTAGACGTGGGGCGGGGCGGGGCGGGGCGGGGCGGGGCGGGGCGGGGCGGGGCGGGGGCGGACTGCACTGCATTACACCGGTGGCTGGTGGCTCTCGCAGGCTCCGCTCCGCTCTGCTCCTGTCTGGCTCCGCACAGAGAATGCAAGTATAAAATACTAAACCCTCCCTCCCCGGGCCGAGCTCACCAAACGATCGGAGCAACACAGTGCTGCTTCTGGGAAACTTAACACTCATCGTTAGACTGCATTTATTTATTTACGCGGGTCTTTTTTCGGGGCGGGGAGAGGGGTGATTTGAAGGCATCTTGTGGTTTTGTGTGGTTTGCCTCCTGTCTTTTTCAGCGCCCGGGGCGGGGCGGCGCGGCGGTGGGTAGGCACCTCTGCCACAGCGCTGTCCGGCGGGTTGCCTACCCGCCCGAGGTCGGGCGCTACCGCCGGGCCGGGCCGAGCCCCGAGCCCGCCAGCCACAGGCAAGTACTTCTACTCTG
The DNA here is from genome assembly GCA_033675135.1 of Frankliniella intonsa. Taxonomy (NCBI): domain Eukaryota; kingdom Metazoa; phylum Arthropoda; class Insecta; order Thysanoptera; family Thripidae; genus Frankliniella; species Frankliniella intonsa. The sequence continues at coordinate 9,457,467 of CM066246.1, read as the reverse complement.
CACAAGATTTTCCGATGTGAGTGCCCGCTCGGTGCGAGCAGAGCGGCTGGAGTAATTTGGTTTTCCTCAAGGACTGGGAGAGTGAGGGGGCGGGGCAGGGCGGGGGCGGGCACCCAGTCAGAAATAGTTGGTCGAATCGACGTCGATTCGACGTCGTTTGGTTTGTCGGCAGTTCGTCGATTCTCTTCGTCGACTCGACCACTATATGGTCCCGAAATCGACTTAATATCGACGTCGATTTTCCGTTGATGAAAATAGCGTTTACCAGGGTATTCGAACCCTGGCACCTCACAACCGAGTTTCCTGACCTGCTGTCTTATCCACTACGCTACCACGTCACATACTAAGACAAGGGATCAGTAACCGTGGCTTTCTAGCATTCTACGCCCCGTATGTGTCTCGTGTATCGTCTATTCAAATTTGTTGAATCCGAAATCGAACCACAGGAGACGGTCTCTTTAGTACGCATAATTTTGGCAAACGATGGGACAGATGCCCTGACAATTTATTTTTAAAATGCGGCACGAAATCGAGGAGAAATCGACGTCAACTCGACGTCAAATCGACGGGGAAGTACCACTGCTGCCCCAGTTACGTGGCAGCTCGTAGGGTATTGTAGCACCGCGCATTCATCCATACTTTTGGAATTATGAGAGCAAATGTGCTTTATACGAAAAACTGGGCAAAACACACGAATCGTCGATTCAACGTCGGATCGACGTCGAATCGACAAAACCCCAAAAGTCCTGATTGAAATAGAAAATAGTCCGAATTTCTGATACTATGCTAACCATTTAGTTGCAAACACCATTAAAATCGCCAAAACGATGATGTCGAAGTTTCGTCGATCATCCAGAATTTCCGACGTGATTCTCCAAACGACCATTTTTCGACTCATCGACGTCGATTCGACGTCGATTCGCCAACCCATTTCTGACTGGGGCAGTCGACCAGACCAGACCACGTGATGAGTGGAAAGAGTAGCCTGGGTCCGGAGCCGGCCGGAGGCACTCATGCACGACGGTCGCACTGCTGGTGCATAGCCATGAGTCCAAAAATAGAATTTTCCTGGAAGGTTATATTTTTAATTTTATTTTTATTATTACTTTATTTAAGCTGTTTAAGTGTACAGCTTTGGCCGTTACGCCCTTATAGGTCTGATGCCCTGTTAGCCAATTAAGTTGCTGGGAGATCTGTTGTTCTGATTCATGCTGCAGGGTAATAGATAACTCTTTGAAATAGACCATTCCGGTGAAACAAAACTAGAGAAGAACAGAAAGAAGAGGCTAGGGTGGGTATGAGGAATGTAAGATGCAGCATCAGTTTCACCGTCGTGTTCATGCGACTTACATGGTGTTTAAAATTGATTTAACATCTAAAGTGTTCATTTTCAGTCAAAAGCGCCTCGGGAAATGTGTGTTTTTTCAAAAACACAACTGAACTGTAAGAGACGGAATGTCATATTTGCCATACTACGCTTTGCTTCTTCTTTCTGTTCCTCGTTCTTTTCGGTTCACCGGAATGGTCTATTTGCTCTCATTAAAGTGGTAGGAAAGAAGGATTCACAAAGTTTTTGCAAAGTGGTTGGATTTACATTTATTGAATTATATTAATTATTTGGCTTCCCCCTGCAAAATTAATCACGTTCCTATCCCAACAAAAAAAAAAAAAAAAAACCTTGACAAAAATTACAAAATTACTTTCCAAAACCTCCTCGACAGTTAGGACTTGGTTCCACTTCCTTGGAACCCTTTTCCCACTGATCTGGTGTATTGGCCTGTTGAACATAAAATTATTTAAAGCTATGCTTTGAAAGATATAGTGAAAAGTAGGCCTAGGAATTGAGTAATTACCACAATAGAGAGAGCATGGACGCCACTCTTTAGTTCATCAGCCAAGATGTCATACACAGTGCGATGCCTCTGTAAAGAGAGAAAATGAACATACTCGTTTCAGTTTTTATTATGTTTTGTCTTTACTTTTCGGTCTTTGACTAAAATCCGATTTCCTTACCTGTATTCTAGGTTTGCCCTCAAACTGAGGAGATACAATTACTATTTTAAAATGGGTTTCAGATCCTTTAGGGACATTGTGCATATACGATTCATTAATTAACTGTAAGTGTATCGGTTTAAGGCTTGCCTCCAGTTTGTTGTACATAATCTCCTCAACTGGACCGTTTGCTTTATATCCAGCACTAGCCATTTTGAATATTCCTGTATGAGGGGAAAAAGATTATATTACAATGATTTTCTTATTTATTAATATTCTGATCTGTGCTGTTATTGTTATAGACCATTAACGACATAACCTAACAAGTACAAGACATAAAATTAAACCCACTGAGTGTATGACACAACATAAAATAATTTTCATTGATACGAGAAGAAGAGAAATTTGTACCAGAGTTGTGGAATCTCCGAAGCACTAAACTCATTTCAAAGTGAACCAACGAATAAAATATCTTTTCTTTCTTTCTGCTGTCTGCATATATAAATGTATCGACAGTTCTGCCAATTCTGCGCGAAGAAATAGGAAGGAAATTCTGAAACAATGTGCCAGCAAGTTCTCGCTATGACTTCATCGCAAGTAGCAAGTATCAAAACCAAATTGTTTTGATCAAAAACTAAGTGCTTTAAAAATTAAGTGGCCCTACTTACGACCGCTGGTAAATTTGCGTACGGTTTGTAGTTTGTAGACTCCAGATTGTCGTCTGTCATGCTGTCTGCTGTTTCTGTTTGTTTGTTTTGATCTATTGATGTTCAAAAGCAGGGTGTCAAGGGTTGTTAGAAAGATTCCTTGGAGATACATGCCCAATACAAAAAATCCATTCAATGATTAGGTAAGGAACCATCTTATAATTTCTCATAAAAATCTGTTCACATCATTACACTTTACAATTTATTGGCTTCAGATCAAAATGGTACTCAAATCGCAATTTTAGAGCATCATACAGTTTTTGTAGTGAAGTGAAAAGCTTGGGGCAAAGGCAGCTGGACTTGCAGGATCCGTGTTAACTTAAAAGAAAAAAAGAGGAGGTCGGTTTGCATAGACATTGGATGGCGGGAAGCAAGTGGTACAGTAGAACATTTCAAAACTGATACAACAGCGGTGCAGCAGAAATAGATTAGGTACATTAAGACAAACTATGACTCTTTCCATCAGCTTTTTTTTAATAATGTGAAACGAATGTAGATATTCCATTGCCTGATTTAGTGAAAATTAGTGTGGATTTAAAAGCATACAGTACAATAAGATAATTCTACTATAACGTTAGGTAAGCTTCATTCAATATTTGTCCTGTTTTCTCTCAGTCACATTCAAGAAATATTTATGTGTCTTGCTTTTAATGAAGCCTCTACTAAGCTTAATATTTTTATGTTTCTCTGATGCCAAAGATATTGGATACTTATATTGTAGTTACCCTATTTCAATTTTTTAATACTAAGTATTTAAGGTGACCTACTTACTGGGTATGCAAAGGTAGAAATTAATGTCTTTAAATTTTATTTCTTTCTAGGTCTCTGAAAAATCTCAGACACCTCTTCACACAGGTGGCTCTATTCATACTCTTTGTTTACTGTTTCTGTAAAATGAGTCATGGCTAAAACCAAAGTTGTTGTTTTTTTTTAATATTACTTAAAAAAACGGCTTGAGCAGAACAATATGGGTAGAATATTCTTTTTCCCCCATTGTCGAGTTTAGCTCCAGTAGACGAGGGGCAGGCCCAAACCCAAGCATGATGGTGCTACATGGAGGTCTCCCCGGCCCCCGGCCCCTGGTACGGCACACCCCCGGTCTCGAAGTAGGAGCGTAGGCTGTGCTCCACCGCCATTCATCGCACGTAGCTCAGCGTGGAGCGAAACCTCCAGAACTGGTAGCCCTGGTAGCCGACCATGATGACGGCGCCAAGGACCAGCAGGGTGTCTGCAAGGAGAGGGAGGGGAGGGGTGAGCTTTGTCATGAGGCTATGTATCCCAGCAGGTTCAAAGCCCTTCATGAGCGTCAATGACGCTGCTCATAATCGCATAAAAACACCGCAGGACAGGTGAGAGAAAATGGTTTCTGTTCGTAGTGCGACGACTACGTTGTCGACTTACAGGCGACGGTCATGCCCGTCCAGTCCTCGCAGAGGTCCGCCTGGCTGGGGAAGGCGATGTAGGGCTTGACGCGGAGCTCCACGACGGGCGGCACCAGCATGTTCTGGTTGTCGCTGGTGTACAGCGCGGTGAGCACGTCCTGCAGCTTCACACCTGCGGGAGCATTGGCGTCAGCGTGGCCTGCACCGCCTCGAGGAGGCACGAGGCGAGACACGCGACCTTGTGCCGTGAGTGACTCACCCGTGGTCTCCACGCCGTCGGTGAGCTTGAGGGGGTCGGCCGCGTAGCCGCAGGGCAGCGCGACCTTGACCTTGGCGTCCTGCTGCAGCAGCTGCCTGCCCAGCGCCGGCGCCTCCACCCACAGGTCCACGACCTGGCCCTCCGTCACGTCGAAGTACACCCACAGGCCTGCGGCAGCAGAGCAGAGCTAGGTGTGCTTCCGTCCGCACGCACGGGGCGGGCCTGTGGGGCGCAGTACACCCACAGGCCTGCGGCAGCAGAGCAGAGCTAGGTGTGCTTCCGCCCGCACGCACGGGGCGGGCCTGTGGGGCGCAGTACACCCACAGGCCTGCGGCAGCAGAGCAGAGCTAGGTGTGCTTCCGCCCGCACGCACGGGGCGGGCCTGTGGGGCGCAGTACACCCACAGGCCTGCGGCAGCAGAACAGAGCTAGGTGTGCTTCCGCCCGCACGCACGGGGCGGGCCTGTGGGGCGCAGTACACCCACAGGCCTGCGGCAGCAGAGCAGAGCTAGGTGTGCTTCCGCCCGCACGCACGGGGCGGGCCTGTGGGGCGCAGTACACCCACAGGCCTGCGGCAGCAGAGCAGAGCTAGGTGTGCTTCCGCCCGCACGCACGGGGCGGGCCTGTGGGGCGCAGTACACCCACAGGCCTGCGGCAGCAGAGCAGAGCTAGGTGTGCTTCCGCCCGCACGCACGGGGCGGGCCTGTGGGGCGCAGTACACCCACAGGCCTGCGGCAGCAGAGCAGAGCTAGGTGTGCTTCCGTCCGCACGCACGGGGCGCGGGGCGGGCCGCGGCGCGGCGGGCGCGCCTGTGGGGTGCAGGGTAGGCCGCCCGCCGCGCCGGCGTGCGGAGCGGAGCGGCCTACCCCTCGCCTGCGGTGCAGTCGACTGATTCAGAGGAGCGCTCTCCTCGCTCTGTCTCTCTCGCACTCATGAGGCTTGCCGTGTGTGTGCGAGAGAGACAGCGCTCTTCTGAATCAGTCAGCAGCCCAGCCCGCCCCGCCCCGCGGCCCGCACTCACCCGAGACCTGCGGGAAGCCGCCGTTATCCGTGGCGTTGAGCATGAGGTTTATCTTGTCGGCCAGCACGCTGCCGGCCAGCTCCACCTTGCAGACGGTCTCGGCCTCGCTGGCCAGCACCTTGAGCAGCGCGGCCTTGGTGAGCGCGCCGGCGGGCAGGCTGGCCCCGGACGCGAAGGTCGCCGCCGGGATGATGACGGTGCGGACGGCGTCGGCCCACTTCTGCGAACGGCATGGCATGGCCATCACTCGAAGTGTTTGACATGATTACGGACACGATCCACACCCGACTCCCTTCAACTCCCATATGTGCCCGCGGTGACTTTTGGTAAAAAAAATACGCTTTTATTTGCGTTTTAATAAATAACTTGTTGTTTTATTTCTATCTATTGAAATGCTCATCTGCAATTTGTTGAATTTTTCTTAATTTTGTAGGATTAATTTTTTTAAAAATATCTAGATTATCTTGTTTACATTTTTTTGACATTTTTGGGACATTTGTATTATGAGCGAAAATTTTGTCGCTTGTACTTACCGTGGCGCCGGCCGGCCTGTTGACGGCGGTGCGGACCCCGTCGGCGACCATCTGCCCCAGCGCGCAGGACGACCTGGCGCACGGCTCGGCGGACAGGTCCAGCGGCAGCTGCGCCACCTGGTCGGCCACGGGCGGCGGCTGCGTCGTCGGCTGCGTCGTCGGCTGCGTCGTCGGCTGCGTCGTCGGCTGCGTCGTCCCTGTGACCGTGGGCGCCGCGGGGTTTAGTGTCGTGAGCGTCGTGGGCGCAGTCGTGGGGTCAGCCGTGGGCGCAGTCGTGGGCGCAGTCGTGGGCGCAGTCGTGGGCGCAGTCGTGGGCGCAGTCGTGGGCGCAGCCGTGGACACAGTCGTGGGCTCAGCCGTGGTCGGACCCTCTGGAAACACGACGATCGGTGGGCCCGGACCGCGGGGCGCGCCACGCACCCTGCAGCTGGCCCACCTCAGGGCTGATCACTCACCTGTGGAGGCTGTTGTTGAGTTGTCCTCAGCAGAGCTGCTCGCGGCCAGCAGGACCAGCAGGGCGAGTGGGGCCGGCCAGCGCATCCTGCACACGGTCAGCACACGGTCAGCACTGGGCGAGGGTCACCCGTGTCAGTCACTTGTCCGTTTCCCGCTGAATACTTTTTGTCACTCGGGCGCTTTGTGCCCAAATCATATTATACCGTGCACTCCCCTACTAGCTTACCCTGCTATTTTTTCTTAAATATTGTTTTTTTAAAACTGAATGGAATCCCTTCGCTGGACTGGCTCTCTGCACCGCTTCCACGCACCGCCACGCCGGCTCTTTTGCCAGGTGAGTCGAGCCTTATCTCTCTGCAGCTCTTTGCCTGTCAGCCGGAGTCGGAATCTTATCTGCTGCCCCCCCCCCCCCCCCCCCGGGACCATTACTCACTTGTGGCGCCGGCCCGGCCCTGTCCGGCTCCGCCTTTTCTTGCGTTGCGTCATTTTCATACATCGGTCACTGCGGTCCGATTTTACAGCCATCGTGATCTCAGGGGGCCCTGCGTTCCGTTTATTGGGTCTGCCCTCCTTGTCACTTTGTAGTTGCTGCTTTCATGGTGGTGATGTGGATATTGAATCAAGACAATTTTAATGATCAAACAGCAAGGAACAAAGTAAATTCTAGACTTTAAAGATTAAAACCCTTGTTTAATGATATTTAATTTTATAAAAGCATAATTAAAATTGAAAGTATATCTATATATAAAAACACAAATGAATTACAATAAATCAATTACCCCCTCCACCTACATCTAACTGACAGTAATCTTGTGTGAACACTTCTAACCATTGACGTTTGGTTACAATTACTTCTAACCCAAAATAGCTGGATACAAGTAGGTGGCTCCACTTGTAACCAGCCCGGGCCGGTTAGACCTACTTCAAACCGGTTACACCTAGGTGCAACCAACCTCCTACTTCCAACAGTAACATATATAATATTGCAAACATGAAATGGCACATAAATGTGACACGAATCTTGAGCCAACTTAGAAGTCTTCACATGATTAAACAGTTCTCATTTTCCCTGCTTTCTCTTTCTGCAGTGTTAGGGTGGAAACTGAAACAAGGCACCATATGTAAAAACTAAAAATTGAGAAAAAACAAAATAAAAATAAAAGAAAGCAATCAAATAGGGAAAATTTTTAAGTGGTTTGTACCTTATTCCAGCTGACTCAGACTGGATGTGGCGTGCATATCTGCTGCTATTAACAAACGGGATTATTAGATTTATACATCAAAAACTTGCTTAATATCAATTAATCCAACAAATCAAATTTTAAACACATTTTCTACAAGCTGAACTTACCTCCCAAAGTAACGCATTGGATCAACAGAATCATCAACTAGACTTCTTTCAAAGTCTTTTATTATTTTATTATTGATATGATCTGCAACATCTCTGAAAAACTTTGGGTTGTCAACATTATCCAATAAATTTAGGTCATCATCCCAATAGTACTGAATGCTGTTTTCCCGAAGACTGTTTTCCAATTTCTTCAATGCCTTTTAAGAAAAGAGAGTAGAAATAACAGAAGCCATCGGATAATTTCTATCAAGATAACAGCCTCTTTAAAAAAATGATTTTGACACTTAAATATACAGGACTTACATGCATCATGATTCGTCCAAGTCCCCAGCCAGATATATTATCTTCCATCATCCACATGAACATAGTCTTAATGTAATAACTGGAGAGTCCTTTCCAATTCTTCTGGTTATCACGCAATCTCTAGTGTGCAATAATGTAAATTTTTTTTAAAAAGCATGTAATTTTCAAAAGAAAGTTCATGTGGAATTTTCTGGGCCTTTACCTTTGTAATCCTTATACATGGTTTAAGATGGTAGTTTCCATTCATCAAGTCCCTCTCAATTTCATACAGACTGGTACGCCACTCCTCCTCAGAGCCAGTTTTAGATCCTTTAGGTATAGCATACCATGTTCGTGGTGTATCTTGGGATGGTGATGTCTGAATCCCGTATAGCAATGTAAAAACTATGCAGGGGAAGGTATGATTTTCTTCAATAAATTGCTCAAAAATGTAAATCAATACTTACTTTCCAAACTCTATTTTGCATGTTTCTTGGTAAATAACTCAAAGAAAATTCAAGTGATGGGACAAGGTCAATTGATAGTATTTTACCATCCTTCATAACAGCAGTTAGTGTGACTGCCGGCCCATGTTCTGACCTTGTGACTCTCTTTACAAAATTGGGAATGATTAAATTTAGACAAATTGTTAAAATGCAGGGCATAAAGTATGGCATGCATGTATTTACCTCCAAATGAATCCATTTCTTGTTTTTAAGCTGATTGTTAAGAGCAGAATCTACAACACTTTTCATCCACTTCAAAACTTTTTCTCGACTTATGTAATTATTACCATCCAGCCAACTGTTTAGTTTTCTGTTGGAAAATTTAAAAAGAAAAATTTATAAGACATAAGTTTTGCTTAGAGATAAAAGTATACATGTGTCTCTAAAATATTTACCTTTCAATTGACTGTTGGTCTGCTCCTGAACTGGTACTTCCCAGTTTTTTCACCACCAAAGTTGGCTTGACTGTGAACCCGCCCGGTTTTACACGTAGTCCAATATGACCCCTGTTATGGTTAACCACCTAAAGCACAAATCTTTTCATCATGCGGTTTCGGTAAGATACTCCATCATTTTTATCCAAATATACTTACCATGACACCATCATCAACATTTGGGGGAAAGAGAATTACATTAATGTCATATTCATCTGGAGTACATATCCGAAGATCTTCCCATGAACTGCCGGCTGGTCTTATGTCTCTGTATAAGACATTGAAAAGGGGGTCTGCTCTTTTCATTTCTGGTAAAAGATTAAGCACTAATAGTTCCTAAAAAATGTTTAGAGACAAAATATTATTTTTGAAGAGCTTTTACAGTCAAGAGATATCAACTGTTAAATAGGTAATAATGGCAAGTTTACCTCAAATGCTTCCCTGTACATTTTTTTCTCAATGATGGAAATTTTTAATTTTTGTGCCAGCAAATTTTGAAACCATATGTCAAACTTATTGTATGGGTGTGCGTATTTCTGTGGGGATAGTTTTAATGTAATTTTTGAAAATTAGCAATCTACTTTGTACATACTGTAAATTTGTATCTCTAACTTACCGCTTCAGGCACAAGAACTGATTCTACGCATTCCTCTTCCTCATTTTGCTGTTGTTCCACTTTTTTCTAAGTTTAAAAAAAAAAATAGAATTTTGTTTGTTAATTATCTAGAATGTAAGTGTTGAAATTGTACAAATGAATAGCAGGTTGGAGAGCCGGGTCCCTGTCAAGTACAGATTTGCCTTATTTGCCTCCGTGGAGGCCAGGAGAGTCCCTTAAATAGTTAAAATTGGCAATATTGGGGACTATTTTGACATGAAAATGACCATCCCTTTCTCCTTACGAAAGCTTTTCTGAAAATCCAGCTTATTGCTCAGTCATTCTTAATTTTAAAGAAATATTTACCCAAAACAGTGAGCGTGGGTCGAGCCAGTGGTAGGAGCCGCTCTCAGACAGTGCCTGTGGCTGTTCATTTCGCTCTGATTGCTGCTGCGTGCTATTGAACAATTGCTGAAACCAATGACATGAGGAACCGTTATATCATTCATTGTCTTCTTTGCTTTAGCATTACTATACAGATTCAACAAATGACATTGTACATACATTGCCTACATAGTAGGTGGCTGCGGCAGCGGCTACACCAGCTGCAACAGCAGCAGCAACCTGGCCCCAGCCAGCTTGATTCTGTTGCTGGTTATTTTGATTCTGTGGCGGATTACGTTGATTCTGTCGCTGGTTTGGATTCATTTCGTTCCCCGATCCTCTTGATTTTGGTAAGTGCTCACCGAGTCTCTTTGTCCTCACCACACCCACATTAGGCCTACCGACAGCTCATACGGCGAGGGGCTCCACGGGCACGGGCACAAGCACGGGGAGCGCCCGGGGAGGGGGAGAGGGGGGGGGGCGGGCTTACGTCTTAACTTAGTCCTCAACGCGGGCCCAACGCGAGGCTAGGTAGCAAACTCGATCTCGAAGGTCGAGTTTGGTCGAGTCGGCAAGACTGTCTGTCTGTTGGCGGGAGCCGGGGAGGAGCCGTCAAGTAGCAGACAGTGCTTTTAGTCTCGGAAGACTTGACTGTCGTAGCAGTGCAGTTGGAGCGCCAAATTAACAGGTAACAGCAATAATTATTCCTTTCTTTATGGTGTTCTAAACACTGTTTTACATTAGTCGTAACAACTTTATTCCTGCGCAGAGGTGACGGCAAACGTTTGCGATGTCAGACAACGAGGATGGCGACGTTGACGTTAACCTGTTGTCGGAGCTGCTGGCGCTCGCTGAAAATGATGACAAAGACACCACTCCGGCCCCTGTTGCTCTGGGAAAAGAATCTGCCAAGATTGAAGATTTCGACTCGGTCCTGGAAGACCTGGACAGAATTCCTCTCAAGTCGGTGGGAAGGTGTAAGCTTCTAGACAGAACAAGCCACTTTAATAATTCTAACAGCAGAGATGCAAATACCAAGACAAGTGCTGTTCATAATGGGGACACAGATTCCTCTGATGATGAAGATGCACGTAACTATGGAGGTTCAACAGATGGCTTCGGAACCAATGTGAAACGGTTGTTAAAATCTGCTGAAGAGGAGAAACGTAGTGCACCCAGACTGTTAGATTTGAAAGATCCAGTTCCTCGCACGCCCTCTTGGAAGTCTTCCATTTTGTCTGGAGCCCCAAGCAAGTCTTCTCTTTGTCTGCCTGCAAAAAACAATAAGACCGGACCAATGGATGTTTATACTGATTCATCTATTGGAATGCGTATTGTGAACCCCTTAGTCTCTTCCAATGTGATCAAGGAACGTCTTGTTGGGAGGAAAGTTATTTCTATGTGCCAGGCAAAGCAGTTTACATCTGAGGGAAAGATTACTGACGATTGGGTAATATTTGGTGCAATAGTATATAAAGCTCCGCCTAAAACATCAGCAAAAGGCACACCCTACAGTATTATAAAACTAAGTGATCTCCGGGGACCCGGGAATCCAAAGACAGTGTCGCTATTTTTGTTCTCAAGTGCTTTCAAAAAGCATGGCAAAGATTCGCTTGGTACAGTATTGGGAATTTTAAACCCTGGTGTGATGGATAACAGCAGAAGTCATGGTGATGAAGCATGCTTATCGGTAGACAATGCAGATAGAGTCATGGTTTTGGGAACATCTAAAGATTTTGGATTTTGCAAGTCTAAAAAGAAAAATGGGGAGAACTGTACATCAGTAGTAAACTTGTCATTATGTGAATATTGTGTCTACCATGTCAAGCAAGAATACCAGAAATGTTCTAGAAGGTCAGATATTCAGTCTTCATTCAATGGGCCTGGTTTAGCAAACTTAAGGAACAAAGTATTAGGCAAAAATGAAGTTTTCTATGGTGGACAAAGTTTTTCTGCTGTTCCTGCCAAGAAGAATAAGAAGTTGACTGAGAGGGACCAAAGCAGGCTCATGGCTCTTTCTGGCTCTGTCACCATGTCACCATTAGTGAAAGCAAAGGCATCTGGCAGAATTGGCCTAGCAACTTCAGTTGATTTAGGACATCGTCAAACCCAGAAAGATATGGACAGACTCCGTAAACTCATTTTAGATGATAGCAAGAAATTATCGAGCCCATCAGCAACTTCAGTTGTCACTGCTCAGTTCAACCCAGATGAAGTACAGCCTGATGAAGCAAAGCAAGCTGCCCTAGCCCTGATTGCCAAGAAAAAATCTACTGAGGAAAAGTATGAGTCAAGTAGTAAGAAAGATGTTGGAGCCACTGAAGATGTATTGAAGCCTTCTGCGTCATCTATTATGAAAGATGCTGCTGTTATGAATGAAAGTGTCCCTGTTTCTAGAGGAGTAATGGCAACTTTAGCACTCAATAAGAAGAAAATCAATAGTGGAATGACAGCATCTTCTCTGGGTTTAGGAAGATCAACTCCAAATGAGATGCCTCCTTCTAAGTTGAAGGAGAGTGTTGCAACATCCTCATTGTTGCAAGGCAAAGTTCATGGGAAAAGTGCTCAGGAAGAACTTTTAAAAGAGAAATCTACTCAAGTCCCAAACAAATCTCAAATGAAAAGTAATAGTAAGTCTGACAATGCAGATACATCCCCTGCTTTGAGCTCCAATCAGTTACGAAAGTTGGCTACTAATGGAATTGATTTTGAAAGTCGAATGTTGAAACAAGCAGCTCAAAAAGTTGCTCTTCAAGAAGAAGCTTCTAAATTGAATGTAAATGCTACTCCATCTATGCTTGGACTGGGGCGCACCTCAAGTCCCATGCTAGGTAAGGGCATGTCCTCATCTGGTACTATAGACCTTGATACACCATTTAGTAAGAAAATTTCTGCTTCTGCAAAGCTCAATGCTATTAATTTAATAAAAAGACGTGGGGGAATTTCTAAATCAGACCCCAACAATCGTGAATTTGAATCAAGAAAAAAGACACCTAAAGGGACTGTACCTTTAAAACGCCCTCGGGAAGAAAGTCTAGCACCAACAGATATTTTGAAGAAATTCAAGAAGTCCTCTCCAGAAAATGATGAAGAGAAAGAAAAAGAAGCAAGGAAAGCAAGATTTAAAGAGCTTATGGAGACAAAATCGCGTCACACTGATCTTGTTGAAGCAGCTGAAGATGAGGCTCAAGAAAAATATTTTGGGAAACTTGAACAAAAAGAAAAAATGGAAGAAAAGATGTTGAACACATTCAAGGTTGCTTGCAAAGCAGTAAGATGTTTAACTTGCAAATATACTTCCTTCTCAGCATCAGACAGGTGCAAGACTGAGAGACATCCACTAAAAGTAATGGATGCCACGAAACGATTCTTTAAATGTGCAGACTGTGGTAACCGCACTGTCTCACTTGACGTGATTCCTTTGATCTCATGTTCTAACTGCAGTAGCTCTCGGTGGGAAAGGGCTGCTATGATTAAAGAAAGGAAGGTTGGTGTAACTCAGGAGATACTGTCGGTTCGTGGAATGGAAGAAACATTTATAGGCTCAGTTACAACTGGGGCTAATATCAATCTTCTGGTGCCTGAGGATGGTGCTTAGTTTGATTCTACATTCCTCTGCTTTTAGAAGTTATGACTGTGATAGTTTTAATTAATGACAGTGACCTGTAAAGTTTAGTAAAGGATTATTATCTGATGCTGTTGAATTTAAATTGGTGTCTGACACTTTTCAAAACTTGTTTTACTTGGAAATATTTTTATGCTGTACTTTTATTATTTTAATCAGAACAGAATAAAATTCAAATAGTTCAAATGAGTACCATCTAGAATTTTGTTTTCCCTATCCTTTAGTGAAAAATAGGATTTATTTATCTGAAGGTTTACACATGTGAAGTAATGCCCTGGTTTCAATTCAAAACTTGTTGGGAAACACATTCTTATGAATTAAGGTTGAGAACTAACAAAATTTGCATCTGCTTCCCATTGCATTTGTTATCATTGGAGAAAAAATATTTTTCAGACAAAAGAGATTTTAACTAGCATGTGCTAATTTAACTATTTACAAATTGCTATAGCGATTTAGATTTGAGGTGAACAATATTCAGAACAATCAGACTCTCATATTTCTTCCTATACAGAGGGCCAATACAATAACAAATTTGAATAAAATGTAAGTAGGCCTTAGAGACATGGAATACTTCCATCCAATATGTACTAAAAGTATTAAATGTGTAGGGTTGACATAGTGCAACAACAGATACACCCTTTTTGACAAATAAGATGATATGATTGTGCAAAAATAGAAATGCCTCCTTCATGCAGGAAATACCCATCATATTAAATTTCTTATTATAACTACTGCACATCAGAAACGTAGCAGACAAACTTTATCAAATGTGGGACATTCAACCTTTTAATACATTTAGCAATCATTTCATGCAGCTCAGGAAGAAGCACCACCACAAATTCAAGCTAGTTATTCAGAAAATGCATACCAGACTGGTGATGTTGAAACACTTACTAAAATTGTCAGAAGTCCAACTATTTGATAATTAAAATGAGACAAAACACTTTCATTTATATAATTGAGATAAGGCACTGACACGCAGATATGCACTGGTAATTGTGTTAACACCAAGACAACCAGACATTGTTTGCAGAGATATTTGAAAATGGCTACACTCAGCACATAAAATATGTAAAAGGTTTTATGCCAAAGTGTTAAATACTGAATTATCAAGTGCATAATTCTTTATCATGAATACTGAATGGCAGTAATCAATTTTGATGAAAGTACCCTCTGCCTCCATGGCCCATATAAGAGGGCCACCTTTGTTTATTAAATGGTAAGATCTTTGCACATGACTCATGCTCAGAATCAGCTTTGTGACATTTACATTGAATGTTCAATCGGTAAACAGTTAATTGCCCAAGCTGTTTATTCAAAGTTTTGTATGTAGATGAATGCACGGTGGAAGCCATTGACATAAACCCAGGATGAGGTTCTAGCCGGCCATCATTTGAAAGAGATGTATCAGTATCAGTTGACAATCGTTGATAGAGGCATTCCGCTGTTATTGCCAATTCTATAGACTCTTGATCCATGTTCGCATATTTATCTAATGAAAGAAAGCCCAGATAAGAATTCAAGATTGGAAGGGATCAGTTTTGAATCAGCATAATTGAACATACCAGTTTCATCAGTAGCTGCTCTTGCGACACCTTGCTTCATGCACTCAATATCTTTTTGTGTAAGAATCTGTACACCTTCGCTTGGTGGTATCCAGTAAGATACTATAACTAAGTCCATGCCAACTCCAACCAAGGGTGGAACAAAGGTTCCTGTGAGCAGAAAGGCAACAGATGAGGAAAAAGTGGGGAGTAAACTTTTATAGCTCAAGACATACTGTACCTGTTGAAGTTGAAGGGTAAATTCCTTTCTGGATATTTGGCACATTTGAGGAATTGTTATTTTTGTCAGAGGTGGTATTGTTGTCAGCAAGTTTTTCAGTACCTTCTCGCTTGAACCTCATGTTAGTTTGTTGATCTTTCTCAATTATTTTAATTTGATTAGGTACCAATCTCCTAGTACCTAGAGACAAGTTTTAAAGAGGTCCGCAAAATAGAAAGATTGGTAAAAGTAGAGAAATTTCTAATGTCATTATTGAAATTATTTTTACTGTATATTACCAGAAAGTCGCTGTTCATGGAATATACTCTTGTACTTGGAAGGAGATTGGTCTCCCTCCTGTTCTGAAAGATAACTATTAAATAAGCCGCTCAGATGAGGAGGAGATGAATCTCGACTATTAGATACGATAGGACTTTCATAATCTTGGTCAAGGCCGTCAGGGGACTGAGACTCATACAATGAACCGTAGTCTAAAATAGGAAAATAAACCAAATAAACCACTATTAGATGAGAAAAGGCAGGGTCGTTTTCCGAACAGACCACACTTACTCTTGGCTGGTTCATCTAATCGCCAGTCTTGTGAATCAGAATCCGAGTTGTAATCCTTGGACTGCTTCCTCATATGGCTGGCTTTTGGAAGAGAATAATCTGCATCACCCAAACTCCCTGTTCCACCTTCTTTCTCATTTCTGTTCAAATCTGGTGATGTTTGCTTGAAAGCAATATTTTTGAAAGGTAATGGTTGCCTGTTACCTTTGGAAGAACAAATTTGGGTGTGCTAAATTAAGTTACTACATTAGTAAGGCAGAAGACAAAAGAAAACCTTACTGATTTTTACTGCATTACCTTGAAAACCTGCTTTATTGCTAAGTTTCATAGCATCTTCTTGGGCTCCAAATCTACTTTTAAAATCTGGATGAGACGCAAGGTACTTTTCAGCTTCATAGAAAATTCTTTTTGAATTATTGTACTCAACAGATTCCCTTTTATCTGGAAAATAAGATAAAAAGGAATACTAACACTAAATATTTAGTTGTATAGCACTATATACTTCCATAAAAACAAATACAATTTTAATCAGAGATGTTTTAAAAATTATTTGATTTTTTTAAATAGACAACTAATAAGTTATACAATGCAATTAAGATGTAGTTAATCCTCATTAACTTTTAAGTGCTCACTGGAAGAATAAATGGAAAATCCTGGAGTATCAACACGTTGACTGACTGCAAGTAAAGCTGCCGTCATAGTACTATTAAAGCGAAGCCTACACACATCAGCTTGGCTTTGAGCTACGATGTCACTTCCTGAAATTTAGAAACAATGTGTAAGATTAGAAGTTTTCTGTATATTCTATATTGGACAAACTAAGGCAAATTTAAACCTAAATTTAGGCACTCTAGTATAGGCAATATAAATTTATAACAGGCAAGTCTTTTACCTTTTGCAAAAGAAAAGGGATTTTGAGACCCCTCATATCCCTCGCAGTTGGACAACCAATAGAGGAACCAGTCATTTCCTAAACCTTCAATGCTCAATGATAATCCACCCATCTGTGATCCAACTGAATCAATCACAGAATTGTCAAGTAAAGGCAATCCTGTTTTTCCATCCAAAATGTTCATCTACAGAAAATTACAACCATACATTGCTGGGTGCTTTGACAAGTGGGAAATATTAATCATACTAATTTAAAAATATGACTACCTGGGAATAAAAGTAAACTGGAAAATCTGGCCCATTTTGATACTTGACAAGGAAATCTGGTGTATCATCATCATTAAAATAGCCAGGAGTTGGTGGGCTGTAAAAATGGTGAAGATAAAAAAATTAGTTAATTTTTTTCTCCAATAATACCCAATTGCTCTTAAAAGAAAAAAGAAGAAAAAAAATTAGAAAGGTCACCTGAAGGTTTGAGAGTTTGGGAAAGTAAAATTCCATATTGTTTTAAATGTCTTTCCATCCACAGCCACAACAGTTGAATTGAAAAGAGAAACCACAATATCCTCAGTCCCATCATGATTGATATCTATGAGCACTGGTGGGGACATTACCCCTCGCGAATCACTTGTTAGCAAAGTTTGAAACTGCAAGTATAAAATAAATTAAGTGTATTGCTGCTCTGGAAGAATTTAGCTACAGGGATGATTAAGCTTACCGGGACTTTATCAGTCCCAGCCAGTTGGCCAAGAGAGACAGCATGAAGACCCCCCCATGAGTGGCTAGCTGTACCACCGGTCCCAATCAAGATAATCTTTTCACCATCCGGGCGAACAAGCAATTGAGGGGCATAGTAACTTTCCGAACTCCCGGGCATCTCAATCATGCGCAGCATCAGTCCGACTTTTCCACTAATAACTATTAAATGCCCTTTTACTGTGTTTCCTAAAATTGAAGATAAGATGAAACATTTCAGTATAAAAATAAAACAGTATGAATTTGCGAACAACCAATAGGAGCTCATGATCTATACCTGATAGGTCAGAGACTGTATGAGATGAAATTACGTCAATAACGCCATCATTGTCAACATCAGGAATGTACTGGGCTGAATATACATCAAGAACAGCCTCAGTCTGTTGGCGCTCTAGCTGATCTTCCAGATGCCATAGTAAGCTCCCATCATGACCATTAACAACATGGAGCAACTAAAAAAGTTGTACATATTATTTTCAAATAACAGAATAGAAGCCTCAAAGAAACATGAAAAACAATATGGGTAGCACACTGAATACTTACTCCTCCTTTGCCACCAACCAGGCAATCATTTACTCCATCTTTTGTTAAATCCGCACTACAATCCACAGAGAAAACTGGACGCCTTGTCCAATGTTGCCAAACTACTTCACCAGTTTTTCCATTAAGTGCAACAAGCCCACCAAGACAAGGAGGGTCACGTCCAAAGTAGAGGGTGCAAACAAAGTCAGGAACATTTCTTCCATCTGTTCCTAATTGTATGGGAAATAATGGTATGGACAGTGATAATTATTTAAAATAAATTTTAAAAAAAGTAATATAAAAAGTAAAATAAATGGCAAAACAAAGTTTTAAAAAAATTAGAAACAAAACTGCTTTAAGCTTAAGCAAATCTATCTGAGTAACATAAAATATAAACTCACTGCTCTTTCTATCTGGCTGAATAAATCAAGAAATCATGACACTACTTGAATGTACAAAAGCTGTAAGCAGAAATAAAAAGGAAACTAATAAATAAAATAAGAAGCAGATCAGGAATGAAACATGATTTTAATCACAGTTTCTCTAACCTGTGCCATATCCAAGGATTATATCTAACACCCCATCATGGTTGACGTCACTTAAGCGAACTGCTGTTTCTGATGTCAACTTGGGAAATGTCTGCACCCAAACATCAGAGGTGACCAGCTCGGTGCAAGGAATTAGTTTTCTATCTGGCACATTTCTATTCTTTCCAAACCATAGAAGAAGCCGACTTAACGGCAAAGGAAAATAGTTAATGATTATTACCGAAAGGGCTATGAGACCTGAAAAACGTAGAATTTACACAAGTTAATCATCCATCCAGCATGGATAAGTTACGTTTCAAAAAAGTATAACTAACCCAAAAGGATTGACAGTGCAGCAAAACCATAGCAACAAGGTGCCAAGAACATCTTGCATTTATTCCTACTTTCTTGGATAGAACTTGGAGTAAAATTAGTTTGTTTTAAACGCCTCCTCAACGGCATCAGGGGCTTCTTGAGCCCACTATCTTCATCCATCTTGTACCCGTTTCTCCCATCGCGGATAAAAACTTCATCGTCAACATCATCAGAACCTTCTTCTTCGTCAAAACTGTCACGTATGGCAGGTTTTGTGTTGAATTTCGTCATTGAACCTTGATGCTGGGAAAAATATTCAGCTTTGTAATTTCGAGAGGTGCACGACAGACGCAATCTTGAAGCCCAACGTTTGAACGGAGCTATAAAAGACGATAATTTGTGGATTCGAAAGAATAAACCTCAATAACATCAACAGCTTGAGGGGAAAACAAGTTGTCTTCTGCTCTTGAAAAAGAAGATGCTGCAGGGAGTCTGCCAACTTAACAGTCGTTCAATGGCCAGGACCCGAAGGAAGTAGGTCTGTAATATTTTTGATCTCTTATACTGTATGAAAGGGCGCAGTTAATTATGAGCCATTTAGCTAGATCACAGTGGGCTCGTTCGATTGGAGAGTTGTCGTCGCAGTGTTCGCGACTCGCTGCCAGGTGTATAAGGTTGGCTAAGACTCAGACTGCCTCATTAGCAGAGAAAGCTCTCTATTAGTAACGCGATTGCGATTGGTGTCAGGAAGGCTTTTTGTAAGGCTATCTCCTCGTCTGTGCTGTGTTATTATGAAAACTTAACTGGCTTTTTCGTTCAGACTCAAACATGTGAACTGACCGGCACGTTTTGCGAGTGAGTGTTGAGTGAAGTACAAAGTGCTTTGTTAAATTTTATTTTGATGGTTTTCTACCCGTCTACCATGAAAGATTTATATTTGAGTGCTACCTGTGCGGTATTTCGCGTAATTGTCAACTTAGACTTTAGTTCTCGCGAGAGAAAGCGGGCTAACTTGGGCTTGAATGCTACCCTCAGATGGTTAAACAAGACAACCCTTTCATCCAATGTGACTTCAAGCTCAGCTTGAAATTTGCCGTCATGAACGCAGTTAATTCTCTCTAAAACGGTGAGTACCTCTTCTGATCACTTTTTGGCTTAGTTCCAGTTTAGTTTAAGTCCATGTGATATTGGTTTGGAAAATTTATTTGTCAAATCAAGTCTGCTTGACTGTGATTGTTTTCATCTAAGCGTTTCTCAAAACCCATGAGTCCAGTGGTTAGGTCTTGCCCATCCGTAGAAGGAAAAAAAAAAATGAAAAAAATAATAAAACGCATTTTGTGTTTTATTTTATTTTTTTAAAACTTTTTAAATTTTTTGTTAGAAGTTTCATCGGTTGACATGGTACTTGATGCTCTCTAACACATATGTGTACAAAGCTGGTGGCAGTACTTTAGAGTACTTGTCTATTTTACCTTCAATATATTGGAACACTTTTTCCTCGTGCTCAAGACACACCTCTCTCATATTCAGGTCATTGAAAATCCTCACCACCTTAGCTACCTTTGCATCGTCATTGAAGCCATAGTTTTTCTGAAACACGTTACATAATAATTAATTAATCTCCAGATACCATTAATAACTTAAGTATTCTTAAAAATCTCTATTGCTCTTGTTTAAGATATGAATTTCTTTACCTTCAGAGCTATTAGCTGTTCTGGGGAAGCCCTTCTCTTTGCTTCAACAATAAGCCAGGTGCATTTGCCATTTCTTATGTCAGTTCTCTGTTTACCCATGTCTTCTATAACTCCGTAGACATCAAGGTAGTCATCCTAGAATAGTGGAGTAATTATTGTCAATACTAAAGCTGTCATTAGTCACTTAGTTATTGGGACTTTTCTATCCTTTAAATTTTACCTGGACTTGGTAAACGTAGCCGAAGTCAAACCCAATATTGAGGGCAGCCTTGTAGGTTGCTGGATCTTCTATGCCACACTGGAAAAATATACCCATCAGTACCCATCATTTTTCAGTACATCCCTCCTGGGGCACCAAATCATTCTCATTTTGAGTTAAAATGAACTTATTTTACTGCTGAAATATGTAGATTACATTTTTTAAAAACCAGGCTAAGCCAAGTATTTCAAAACTGCGCCGTGCGGTTGTGACCACTCTAGGCGCCACGGTGCCTCACGGCGAGACTGGGTCATGTGTTTCATGCCACGCATGTTCTCGCGGAGTGGTGGGGAGAGTTCTTCCCCACACTCTAGCGTGAAGCGGTGGTGGAAGGGGTGGCTACCAACCGCGCCTGCAGCCAGCGCGCAGGCAACCCAATCAACCGCAACCACGGTAAATGCAATTTGCATGTGTCCAGTTGGACTCTTTATATCCTCCGGTCACGTTATTTTGTGACAACAGAGACAAAATGTTGCGATATGATGCATGAGAAAATTATTGAACTTAGATTCTATGTTTCTGCGGCTATTGTCGTACACGAGTGCACTTCTACTTACTGCAAGCATGGCTGCTGCCGTCGGCGTGTAGTACGTGTACTGACC
The DNA here is from genome assembly GCA_033675135.1 of Frankliniella intonsa. Classification (NCBI taxonomy): domain Eukaryota; kingdom Metazoa; phylum Arthropoda; class Insecta; order Thysanoptera; family Thripidae; genus Frankliniella; species Frankliniella intonsa. The sequence goes on along the minus strand of CM066246.1, from coordinate 9,436,041 downwards.
CGTTTTGAATCTGGTCAGCGCCCTGAACCGTTCTATGCTGAACTCATCAAAACCTTCTCCCTCCACGCTCTCGCTGTGAATGTCCTTGTTCTCTCCAAACACCATCTGGAATACGGTCTGTGGAGACGGCGGTAACATGTCAGTAGTGGCGAGGACGCAATGATAGAAACGGACAAAGCGTGAATTGGAAATACAGGGGTGTTGAGGACGTGCTAAACGTGTTTTAACAGGTGTTACATTTCAGGTGCCCCCACAATGAACTCATCGGGAGGGGACGGCACGAAATTTTGGGTACCAAGAACTTTATTCCTGCTTTTCCCTGCGCTTGGGCTCTCCGGGCAGGCCGCTAACTTCACACGAGGGCTTGGCGGGTTGGCCTATCCAGTGTGTCGCAGGCGCTCCGCCTCGGTAACGTCCATTGTGGGGGCGCCAGTAGCTAAAGCAAGCTGTATAGAAATATAATTACTCAACTTTTCCAAATGTATCAGCTGTATCAGCGTTTTTTTATATGTTTTAAATGACCGTGCTTAAAAATTTTAAAAAAGAATTTAACTTGGGGTGGGAATCAACACCTCTGTATTTTTGGCTCTGGGCGCGTACACTGTGCAGGAGGTCGAGCACACGGCCGTAGGCGTCTTTGCTGAGGTGGCGCTGGGCCAGCTGGTACACACAGTGCTCCAGGAGAAAGCCGTCGAACACGGCGGCCGGCCCCACCAGGGTGTGCCAGCACGCCTTTTTCCGCCGCATCGGCGCCCGGTCGGCGATGTCGTCCATCGTGAGGAAAAGCGCCTGCATCTGCGGGGCAGAGAGAGAGAGGGGAGGGGACGAGTTTTCAGAGGCTGCTGGTACTTATCAGGAAAATGTCAGGAATGAATGTGGGATCAAAGGGCCAGGAAAAATTGCTAAAACCTGCCACGTTAGTCCTAGTCACCCAATTTACAGTTTATCTCATTAGACCCCAGCATTGTCTTAAAAAGTTGTTTGTCACCCAAGCTAGGAGAAATCAAAAATATGTCGGGTTTTTGTCAAGAGAATGTCAGGAAAATCAAAAAATTGATATGCAGGGCCGTGTGATTCCGTTTCTCGTACCATCTCGATGCTCCATGCGAGGCACTTGGCGTGGTACATGTACTCCTCGTCCTGGGCTTTGCCCGGTGGAGCCAGCAGCCGCATGCCGTTGAGGGTGGCAAGGGGCCTCACCATCTTGCCGCCGGGCACGGTGTACGCCAGGAGCTAGACACATGACGTGCGTTACAGGCATGTGAGCATACACCAAAACGTGCTAGACTGCTTCACACTAAGAGCAGAGTCTGCCTTACCTTCCCGAGCCACTCTGTCTCGGTTGGAATTTTGCAAATTTTGGATGTTTCCTTGAGCTCGTCGATGACCTTGGGTAGAACAGCGTGGAGGTCCCGCTCGTCCTGCTCCTGCTGCAGCCGCAGAGGGCTCTTTGCCAGCCTGAGGAAGGTCAGAGTCGGTCAGGTCGCGCAGGGGCACTGCATTACATTTCAACAAAAGCTACTTGGGGAGAACAGAGGGGTGACTTAGCAGCACCGTTTAAAGGCGTGTATCTCTATTTAATGACGACATACAGCCATAACTATCGAAATGCACTAAACTTTAAGAACACTTAAAAATTCAAGAACACAGCTTTCTATCTGCACGGTACTCACGTGCTGGCCCTGCGCCGACACAGTGTGCGCAGCATGCTTGCTGAGAATGGCGTCGCGATGGACTGCGGCGCTGCAGCTGCACGCAGCCCGGACGGGACGGCACGGGGCGCTGGCGCCGCACGTTGGACCCAATGCTAATGCTCCCGGACGTAAACGACTGCCCAGTCCCGGCACTGTTAACAAGGGAAAGTTGTTTTAAAGATTTTCCTAAGGGGAAAAACACACACCCACACACACACACACACACACAATAAAAAACACTTTTTAGGCAGTCTCATGTAGCTGTCAAGTTTGCACAAGAGTTTTAAAAAGTTCTTTAACACCTAGAAGCGTTTGAAGAATTATTTCGCAAGTAGCGACATTTCTTGATTTCCAGTGTAGCCGCGCGCCCTTGCACCTTTGCCGAGGTGGCTTGTAGGCTCTATTGTTTGCAGGTGAAATAATCGATTAAGAAGCACTCGCGGCGCCTGGCGACCGACGGGCAGCGCAGACAGCGCCGCGTCGCCCGAGGATAGTGGTTCCCCTGAGAGGGATTGAAAATTTGAATTTGGTTTATTTTCATATCTCTCGGGCCGGTGGCCTTTGTAAAGGAATGATTGAAACGTGGACCAAAAAAATTGTTTTGTTTGTTTGGATGTGGTTTCATGCGCAGGTATAACCCCGTTTCATTTCTGTCCAATTTATCTGCGGTTTGATGTGTTATAAAATTTGGCGAGTTTTATCGTATTTGTATTTCCGTAACTGTTAACTGCTTTTGGTAAAGACCACGCTTGTTGGGCTCTTGCCAGTTCGACTAAACGCAATGCGACCCCTTTCAACTTGGAGGGCGTACGGAACAGTCATTGTAATTTGCGGAATTTGCATCGCTGTACATGTCGGAGCTTTCCAATTCTTGCTTGTGAGGTAAACACGAAGATTATATCATTATCATATCTAGAAAATCTACCTAATCATGGAGCAAGTAGGCCCATAATAACATGAGAACAAAAAATATATTTGATATGAAAATTGCTCCTTTTCGGCCTATCCGGAACTTTTTGAACTTAATTTCTTTGTTTGATCTATCAATGATATGAATATGCGATCTCTCTTTTTTAGCCAAAGTAATCTTATCATCATTTACACAGCATCAGTTCTCGTGCAACTATTCTTCTATTTTGCCTTGTTCAACATTGCGTACAATCGCTGGAGAATGTGTGACGCAATACAGTGAGTTTTCTCTACCATCATGCATTACCACCAGAGATGTTAACAATCACACCTTTTCAAAGGCGTTGAAAAGCCCTTAAGATTCTTAAAACTTAATGCCTGTGGCAGTTTAAATGTCTTTACAAAGGTATGAAATTGTTAACGCCTTCAAAAGGTGCTTAGTCACACCTTTGTGTTTCCAGTGTGGGTTTTTATAGTTTGTGTCAAACTGTGACACTGTGTGCAGAGCCTTGTCGTCTTACTGCCTGCGACACCCCCTGCCACCCACGGCATGGAACAGCCTTCTTGCGTCTGCTATATTGATTGCTACGAATGTCATCAGCTACATATCTTGGGTCTTCGTTGCATTCTTAGACTACGAACATATCTTTGGATCTGGATTGTTGCAGGCCCTGGTCTATGTAATTAGTGTCTTGATTTATGTGCATTTTAACCTTTTCGTTTCCGTAGTACTTTTCCCGTTCCTGCTGTTGGGTTCGCTTTTTTCTAACCTTCATCAGGACTGTCTAAAAGGACTTACGACCCTCAGTAGACCGAACACAGCAGACAGATGGGGGCACTCGCAATCATTCCTCTCAGAGGTAGGATGTTACACGTAGTCTTGTGAATTTTTCCGTGCTCAAGCCGTTGGGAAAAAATTAAAAACTGATTGAAAAGAGAAAAATCAAACTTGCTCTTAAAAAGCAAAAAAAATTGCTCTTACAAACACATTTATTTCTTTGCTTTTTAGGATTCTTGTCTCTTTTGGAGAGACATACGTATTCGATACCAATTTCTTCTCGACATATTTTTATACACACGGAATCTCTTTCAATATCAACTGGCATATAACTATGTCAATAGCTTTGTCGTAGTTACATTGCAGCTCACGGACTACATTGCTGGCCAGTACAATTCTACAGAAGGGCGACCAAACCTTCAGTTAGTGACCGTGGTTCTCTACGGTGTGCCATTCTTAATGATGTGTCTTGCTTTCCAACGTATTAAATCAGAGGTAATCAACTCAATTGTAAAAGTCAAGGGGCCTAAACTTTTTTTAACTTTGGAGGCAAAAGATCTACTGCCCCTCACTCCAAAACGCGTCTGTCGGGTTAACCACCCACTTCTTGATTTTTTGCTAAGTTTATTATTGCCCAGAAAATTGAAATTAAAGCTTTAGACTTTGCCCATATTTCTTCTGCAGAACTGTAAAATGTCCGAGGCCATTACTTTAACCACGCAGCAGTTTCGAATATTAGACTGCACAGACGAAGTAAGAATCATATTATGTTATTGATACCTCAAATACATACCGGCATTGCCATTTCTTAATCTTTTTAACAGGTTTATATGTTTCTCAATCAAATCGGCTGTCAGGAGACTGAAATGTGTACCGTCCTATGGATGTTTGACCTCAATTCGACAACTGCTTTAAAAGTAGATGCTTCCAAAAGTATTTAAAATGCGACATGCTATTGTAAGATTGTGATCTCAACTTTTTTTGCGTCAGGTGGTGTCTGCTGTGGTTTACTACATGGTCGTTATGCGCCAAAGCGATATTAAATATTTGGAGTAGTTTTTTTGCATTTACTTATCTGCACCCGTGATTTTCTCTTTAAAAGTAATTTCAGTATTAAATATCAGATAAAATTAACTGTTAACTAAAGTTATTGCCTGTATATTTTTATAAAGTGTACGGAAGCCACTGTTATGCCAGAGTAAGGTAGTGTTAAAGCGCAAAATGACAATTTTTAAAAATTTTCTCTTCTAATTCCCTTTGACATTTGCGGTCCGTGATGATATTGTATTTCACCCAGTGCCTATTGCGTGGTAAATTTTGTTTGCTTTCCGCGATTCTCTGTTTTTTTTCTGCATTAGCTAACCGCAAAATACCGATGATTTTCGCCGGTATCGCGCCCTTTATTTGTGTCGCTCCCTGTCAGCGTCAGCCCCCAACCTAGAGACCTGCTGGGACCAGACAAGAGGTCTATGTTCAGTAAACTAATCGATCAGGAACCCGTTGTGCCCCCACAGACTAGCCCGTCAAGCCCCAGAACGACCCATCACTCATCATATTGTGTCGTTTACCAGTGCAACCCGGCTTCTTTAGTATTTTCGCTATTTATTGTGCCATTAAAATGTATGCGAAAATATTAACGGAGGTGATAGAAATATTTCATGCACTATGCTGTTATGATGGAAGTAGAGGACACGGATCTGAAATGTAACTTTAATTTATTTTTATGAACCATGATTATCGGTTGACGTGATACTTTACGCTCTCTAAGACATAAGAGTATAACACTCGTGGTAGTACTTTAGAGTACTTGTCAATTTTATTCGTGATGTCCTTGAATGACTTCGCTTCATAGTCCAGAAAAACTTGTTTCATGTTGAGATCTTCGTATACCTGTTCCACGATTGCTACCCTTGCATCGTCATCGTGGCCGTAGTTCTCCTGTAAAAGTAACTGAAAGTAATTTCTCTGTTGCCCCTGCCGCTATCAATGCAGTTGCTCTGCGATCTCAGACCGCCCGAGTGTTTTTCTATAGTATGCTCACCTTAAGAGTCTTGAGTAGTTTCGGAGTCGCTCGCCTCTTTGCTTCGGCAATGATCCAGGTGCATTTGCCATTTTTTATATCCGTTCTCTGTTTACCCATATGTTCTATTATGCCGTAGCAGTCGAGGTAGTCGTCCTAAATGGATAGATATGGAAGATATTCAAGTGCTCTACTGAATACTTCTAATTCGTAAATTATAATGGTTTCGTATTCAAGCACAGTGCCATACCTGAATTTGGTAAATGAATCCCAGATCAGATGCTAAGTCTCGGGCAGCTTTGTGAGCCATTGGATCATTCAGTCCACACTGCAAAAAGTCAATGTTGTAAATTAGATCTTAAACATTTTCTCGTTCAACGAATCTCTTAATACGTGCAAATCTTTTTTTAATTCAACATATTAAGTTATGCATGCCATCTGTTCAGCTGAACAGCAAATTTCATTTATTCATTTTTAAAAATCTATGAACACGTGAATAGTGTTGAGCCAGCCATACTTTACTTGCGAGAAACAAAAATTAACTCAAAATTTGACAAAACCATGGGTTATCTTTTAACACTGAGTATTTGCTCACTGCGAACATGGCTGCGGCAGTTGGAAGGTAAAACGTGTACTCGCCGCTCTTGAATTCGCAGAGAGCGCGGTAGCGCTCCAGGTTAAAGTCATCAAATTTAGCTCTGCCAGCCACCATGCAATGGATATCGTGGTTCTGACCGAAGCATAGTTGAAACACCGTCTACACAAAGTAAAAATTGAGCAAATTAGAGGCCTTTCGCATTGGGCTGGGTAGTGAAATGCGTGTTCGGCTACTACGCACGTTCACAAAGAGGCCGATCGTGCGTGAGTATGCCTCTCCGGAAAAGTGTCTCTTGAGCAGGCGGTACGAGCAGTGCTCAAGGAGCAGGGCGTCGAACACAGCCCCGGCCCCAGCCACCTTGTACCAGCTGGGCTTCCCCCGCCGCTCGGGTGCCTGGTCGGCAATATCATCGGCTAGTGCCATGGCCGACTGGATCTGCAAAATAGGGACTAGATCATAGTTATCCTGCTTGGTCTCGATAGAATTTATTACTGCGTGTCGCCTACCATCTCGACACTCCACGCGAGGCACTTGGCCTTATTGAGGTACTCATCGGATTGCTGGCTGGGGCTGGGGCCCAGCTCGCGCATCCCGTTGTAGGTTGCCAGGGAACGAACCATCTTGCCGCCCGGGACAGTGTGGTTGAGCAGCTGGCAGTACAGAAACACGTTATGTGTCTTGTTTCCTCCCGAGAGAGCCGGAAATGGTAGTGAGTTAACGTACTTTGGCGAGCCATTCGGTCTCACTGGGAATGTTGCACACTTTGGATTCGTCCTTCAGCTGCTCGACGACGGTGGGGAAGAACTCATCCAGGGCCTTGATGTCGTCTAGCTGCTGCAGTCGTAGGGGACTCGGCGCTAGCCTGTCCAAAAAACTTTACATTAGAAAAATCTGCAAAGCTTTGCGGACAACTTTCATGTTCATTATTACAAAAGTATTTCTGGAGGCTGGCTGACTAATAAAAATACACTTTAAAAAGCTTACAGTCACTGTAAGCCACCGTGAACCCGACAGCACTTTGCACTTTCACCGTAAGCTAAGGTGAATGTCACTGTGAGCTACACGGCACGCTTGCAATCTTTAGGATTTCACTACGAACTGCACGCGCTGAAAAATTGTACGCTTGGTTTTAGCCATGCGTGTTCTCGTTAGTCTCGAAACTCACAGGGAAAGGTGGCGGGGCTCGGCTCCGGCGGTGTCCAGGGCGGAGCCTAAGGTGGGCCTCACCACCTGTCGTAGAGCGCTCGCTGTGCGGAGCATGTTGGAGAGCGATGTGAGCGACAATCCCCGTGGCCTGCCGGGCCAGGTCGGGCCGGACGGGAAGATCCAGAGAGGAAGAGAGCGACCGCGCGATCGCCTTGCAAATGTGTCGCGCTATGTCGTCAAAATGCAAACGACTGCCTGGCGTATGGCGCTCATGAACATTCACGGTATGTTCACTATGAATCAGCTCGTTACTGGCAATTTTCAAGAGAACGACAAAGTATGCAGCGAGTAATTTTTTTAAATGCCTACGAACTGAAAGCGTTTTACACATTCCTGCGAATCAAAATTGTGATTGTAATTTGCGGTCTCATATGTCGTCACATTCGTTTGAATGTGAATCGAGACTCAATGGCCCCAAGCTTGACCAAATCCATGTCAAAGCGGATGTGACCCATTACCCGAACGAACGGGACCTAATACTTCAACGAACGTGGCACAATACTCCAACGAACGTCATACGTTTCACATTCTAACAAATGAGACGTCACTTGAACAGTGCAACCTTGCATTCGTACGCACGACTTAGCTAGGTCGTGAAGGCGTGGTTCGTTTATGTGTCACGAGCATAGCAGTATAAAACTCCCCTAACTTTTCGGTGTCGATCGAGCATCTTCGCATTCAACCCAAGATGGCCCGTCTCAGCCTTGCCCTCCTCGCCCTTTTCGCTGTCGTCGTGGTGAGTTCAGTTTCCACTGTGTGCTGGTGTAGTAGGCCGAGCGTTTAGAGTAATGCTCTGTGTTTTCTACGTACTTTTCCTGTCAGACTGCGTCGGCCAACGCTCCCCCTAGCTCGCCCAAGGGCGGCCACCATGTGAGGCAGTGGGCGCACCAGAAGAAGGTCCAACTGAAGCAGTGGGGCCACAACGAGAAGGTCAAGCTTCAGGTAATTATTCACTGTATAACTGTCCTCAATTTAGAGTATCGTGTTGGATAATAAAAATCAGTTTTATCCGCGACATTCTAAATTTTGGAACACTCGCTTTTGTAGTGTACTGTAAGCTTTGTGATCGGTACAAGATAGTGCGACGTCGATGGAAATTTTTCTGTATTTCAATTGTAGAATGCGTGGAAGGTGAAGGTTGTGCCACAAATTAAGGCGGCCGAGAAGAAGTTCGGCGCGCAGTGGCAGCAGAAAGCGCCCCAGATCCGAGATGCCCTCAAGAAGCAGGCTGGTATCTACTTTGACAAGGCTGTTGCCCTTGCCAAACAACAGCTCAACAAGGTCCTCAGTGGTTGAGTAAATGCATCTTATATTCCGGAATAAATAAAATTGTTCAACATTATTTTTCACTCTTCTCATTAGTTTTCCTTTTTCAATTCGATGTTTGACCTGACCCCCTGAAAACCAAATGATGACTCTGCCGCAAGGTAGATATAAGGAGGTGTCGGCACTCCGCCCGATCTGGCCGCTCCGCGGTACACCGCGCGTGTCGCCGCTCGGCGCGGCGCTGCCGCTGGGGGATTGCCTACTGCCCGGGCGTGAAGGCCGGCTCTGCACACGGTGCTTATGGCCGCGCGGGGTTTTTCGCATCTGGCGCCGTTGTTTTTAATTTTAGATGGTGGGTGTAAGCGAGCCGGTTGTAGTACAGGTCGAACCCTTTTCAGCCATACCACTGACATCTTGATCCGACCAATACACATCGGTACAGAGCCAGAAACATTGCGACAGATGTACTACAAGCGGTGAACCGTGCCGGGCTGCTAGCAGCGCAGCGCGCGGCACTGGCGCTCGGCAGGATAGTATTGTTAGTATTCATAAATTTTGACTATTTTTCCTTATTTAAAATACCTCAATTGGGAGCACCAGAGTTTTAAACCCACTTACATGCTTCTTTAGACTCATAGAAGACGAAATCATAAGCCAAAACCCACACCGGCCTTCAAAATGTTTTTAATTTTTTTTTTAATATAATGGCAGACTGGTAAAAAGTGCAAAATTAAAAGTGCTCCTAATCCTAAACCGTTTGATATTTTTCAAAACCCTTTGGTTTGGGTGTTCAGGGGGTTGGTCCCTACCACTTAACACCAAAAAACTTGAAATCGAAGATAGGTCATTTTAGGGGTTCGGTGGAATCTCTGACTCAGCGTCGGGCTCATTAATCTATCGCCTCTGCCGGAGTCCTCTGGAAGCTACTACATGTGGGCATCACCACAGTAAAGTACCTGAGCTCTGCGAGTAGCGCCGCCTGTAGGTGGGAGCTGTGCGGCTGGAGTAGAGAGGACAGGGAGTAGAGCTGAAACACCGCAGTGGCGGATCGAATGTGGAGGTAAACACAGATCAAAGACTTTGGAGCCCCTGCGTTTTGAATGAAGGGGAGAAACATGTGACGCTGGGCTACACCACTACGCTACTTTTCAATGGGCACCCTTCAAGTGACCTCCCTTTTGATAGTTCTCTGCCACACGCCGGTCGCCGTGCGCGCAGAAATCTAAACACAAACAGCCTCCTTTCTGCCGCCAAAAGACTGCCTTCCAGTCCAAACGGGGGACACAGGAGAAGCTTTCATGGCGGCGGCTGTGTAAGCGCGCGTGAAATAAGTCGATGGAATCCTTTCTGAGAGTTGGTTGTGCGTTTTCGTGCGTGCGTGTGTATACATATCTGTAAAGGGAGTGACTCCGCGGCGACTGGACGGCACCGATACCAACCTCAAGAGTAGATGGGATAATCCCATCGGCTGGTATGTGTGACGAGAGAGAGAGAGAGAGAGAGGGGGGGGGGGGGGAGGAGTAGCACGCATCAGGGCCCTAATGATGGGACATCCTCGGGCCTCGTGGAGGTTAACATATGTGAATTCCTGGTGAATATCAATACTATAGCTAGTAGCCTTAGCCTTGCACTAGCGTTGAGGCGTTGAGGCGGCAGAGGAGACTGAAATAACAACAACAACACGCACAATGAAATCCAATTTGCTATAGGCCGACGCAAGGCGCTTGGTGGTGCTTATCCTCCACTACCTGCAGCCGGGGTTTGAGGGGACCCTAGAGGGGGGGGGGGGGGGGGGGCAAAGGAGCCTGAGTGAAGCCCTATTTGGAATTGTGATGACCTATGTTACTGGCTGCAGAGCAGATGCCAGGACACACAGCACATATCGATGGTAGGTTCGTGCTCAATGACGGACAGGGGTTCAAGTAAGACTTTATTGTACTCACTGTGACAACTTCGGCACACCGCTTTCGGGTACACTGGCACAGGGGGAGGAGACACGTTCTAGCTGGCTCCCAGTCCCGGACTGATCTCTGGAGCTCCTGTAGTGTTGGGTTTCGAGGGCATGCGTTAGAGATTACTCTAGGGTTCTTTCATCACATGTATTGAAGGCTCATATTCAATCTTTACAGACACTTCACATCTACTCACACAGTATGGCGAGGTAGCGGAGGCAGGTACCAGGAGGATGCGGCAGAGGCAGGGTCCAGACGATACTAACTCCCGGGTGCGCCGCTGCAACTCTTTATATTAACGCTGGTCCCCCTGGAGGGGGCCACGTGCCGTCGGCTGACCAGGTGAGGCCTGGTCGCCTCTGGGAGGAATCTATTATCTTGTGTTCACTTTGTGCACACAATGTTGCAGCGCCACACCCAAGGTGACCCGACGCCACGTGCACTGCTTGACGAGGCGTCGTGCCCAGTACCCAGATCTCTGACTCAGCGTCAGGCTCATTAATCTATCGCCTCTGCCGGAGTCCTCTGGAATCTATTACATGTTGGCATCACACTCCGACCCGGGGTATATATCCTAGTTGCCAGTGCGCACCCGTTCACTAACGCCGCCTTACGCGGCTGGTCACCTCGTCCCACGTATGCTAGGCCTGCTTACTCAGACTCCGGACACCCGAGCGCGATGCGCTGAGACTGTGCTGAGACAGTGCGGCTCAGTACAGAATGAATTTATTTGGTTCACTGTTAAAAAAATTCATTGTAATTTTACAAATAATGTTGGCAAATTTTTTACAATTCAATGTTTGTAAAATTACTAACTGAAGGGATTGTAAATTTTTTTGCAAACGTGTTCTGAAAATTGAGAATCTGTGATCTTGAAAATGCAAATCCTTATATTAATTTTATAATAATAATTTTTTCTTGCTGCTGTTGGATGTGGATATCTATTTCTAGACGTTCCACTAGCCATTAACAGGACCGACAATTAATTTCAAATTTGTACTTTACCTTCCGGGAGTTGAACCCCGAACCACTAGATCGGGTGGTATCGATGCCCTTGCCCACGCGGCCAAGGCGACTACCTGCGATCAACCGCGCTCTGACTCGGTCTCATTCTCCCTCGTCTTTCCGGGCTTGCAATTCGAAAATTGCGATCATTTCTCACATTTCCGATCTGGTGATCACAATTTTACAATCCCGCATTGCGAAATTACAAAACTACCTAATTTTCACATCACCGTTTGTAATTTTCAGATCCCAGTTTGTAATTTTCACAAAATAGTTATGAATTTTAATACCACATTGTAAAATTAGCAATGTTATGAAATTTCAAAACCACGTTTGCAATTTTGCAACCGATTTTAATCTGAAATTTCCAAACCTTTTTAACAGTGTTCGGATGCGTGTATATGCTCGTATATGTACATTTCTGAGAAAAGGCTATAGGCGCGATGTTAAGAAAATTCACGTGATATGTATACACTAGTAAATTTCATTCCCCTCCCTCGGGATCGATACTGTATGACAAACCTTGCTGTGAAGTGTTATACATGCGCACGTCCGCGCTCAGAGGACGTTCAGCACCACTCCAGCTTAATGTGACTTTCAATATGTGTGCCGCGCTCACACACGGCGCTGGCGATCATGATCTGGTTGGGCACGATGATGATGCCCCGCGGGGCGCGCCGCCGCCGCGCGCCGCCCGCCCGACAACTTGTCAAACTGTAATTACAGAACATTCCCGCTCCGTTTTATTGGACAAGCCTATTGTGTAGTTTACTTTGTCGCGCGGCGGCGCGGCTGCGGGGAGGACTGGAGGGTGGGGTGGGGAGGCGTAGTAAAAGGGGGAAAATGTCTCCGGGCAGTATCAGAGGAGCAGGGTGTGTAATTCGCCAGCGTCATTATATACAAGCGGACACGCCGCGACTTCTCGACCCCACGCCGCGCCGCGCCACGCCGCTACTTGAGCGGCTGGAGGGGGGATCAGCCACCCCGCCCCGCTCCGCCGCACCCCCTGCTCGACTTAGCGCCGCCCGGCTGCACACAACAAGCTGTTGGCTCCCCTGCTTTGGCAGATCAACCCGTGCGCCCGCTCGACAACGACGCTCATCTGGTTTTTAATTAAGATTCGGCGTCGACGTGAACCGTGCATAGAGAGAGAGAGAGGGAGAGGGAGGGCAGACGGATTGACAGAAAGAGTCAGTGAAGGGACCACCACGACCCTGCCCCCCTCCCTCTCCGCGGCTGACTTAGAGATTATCCTCTGATGTTGACGTCCGTTTTGGGCTGAGCGGCGGCCTTAGGAAGGTGCGAGGAACGGACGCGGCAGCCTTGTCTTACGAGTGCCCTCCGACTGAGCTGTTTTATTTTTGGAATTATTTGGGGTTATTTCTTTAGTAAAACACAACTGCACTAATAACGATTGTTTCGTAACATCCTGTCGCACGTCCACCTGCCCCGTGTCAAGGTCGCAGCCCCAGCCGTCCCCGGCCGGGCGCGCCCCCGCATGAGTTATATACTCACACACTTGCATGTGCCCGGGCGCGATCGCGTTGCAGCACAGTCGTATCGCCCAAGCCCGATAAGATTAGTATTTGTAGCAGGCGAACTTCCGAGGCGTCGCGTCGCGCGCGTCTCGAGGGCCGGGTCGCGGCACAGCGCAGCACTCCCACGTCGACCGCCCCCCGGGCAGGGCCTGGCCGGGCGTGCAGTGCGCAGCGGCCCACCACGTCAGCCATGCTCACGCTCACCAAGAGACACGGTTTGGTCGCTCTCGACTGCCAGGTAAACTCTCCGTGAAACGTGAACTCAAACTTTGAACGTACGCAAGTACAAGGCGTCTTCGTTTTCCAAGTTTGAACCCCGAGATTCTTATTTGGCGAAGAAAATTCGCGGACCACTGGACATACGCGTTTGAGTGACTTGTGTTTGATTTGCCAGCGCAATATCTCCTCGGGTTGCACTTTTAGCAATAATAATTTTGGTGTAGGGCGCCGCCTCGCCCGTGAAGGTGTGTACAATAAGAATGCAGTATTGAATACTACTGAGGACTGCATTTTTTATTTGTTCATGGAAAGGATTTTGTCGAAGTACCAAACATTTTCTACAATATCAATAACAACTAAAAAACCCGGGAACAGGCGTCGACAATATGTTTGACTTTTGCACTCGTCGCGGACCCCAGCACGGCGGCCTGGAGCCGCAGGTCCGTGTTCCCGACGTGCTGCTGGAGGTGCTGGCCATGACGACGGGGGTCCGGCCGTCCCCGGAGGTCCCCGCCAGCGGACCCCATGCCGTAGTCCAGCCCAAGCCGCAGCGGCTGCGAGCACCCGACTGGCGCGCCCTGCCCTGCGCCGGCTACCCGGGCGTCCTCAGGGTGCCCGCCTGCGGGGACGTCTCCTGCCGACACCTGCCCTGCTACACCTGGCACCTGGGCGTCCACCTGTCGCACGCGCTGTACTCGCAGCTGCAGATGGCGGCGCCGGCGCGCCCCGCGGCGCCGCGGCAGGTCGTCGAGGAGGCCGCCGTCCTCCAGGACCTGCTGGAGACGCCCATCGTGCTGGACTGCGGCGCTGAGCCGGCGGCGGCGCTGCAGCCCGTGCAGGCCACCGTCACCACCCCGGGAGGCACCGTCACGCTGTACAGGTGGCCGAGTCCCGAAGCCGCCGCCGCCGGCAAGGACGCCGAGGTCATCGTCGAAACACCCGACCCCGCCAAGAGTACGTGCGCCGTGCCCGACGAGGTGCCCGCCGCCCTGCTCCACCCGTGCCTGCTGCATGTCTTTTGTTTTGCGCAGAGGCCGTGCGGGACCAGCGCAGGCGCAGGGCCCCGAGGCCGAGGCCGACAGGGGCGGGCCCCGACCGGAAGCGGCCGCGGCGGCCGGCCGCCAGGGTCACGGCGGACCACCAGACCGACGAGGAGGTGCGGGAGGCGCTGGAGCACGCGGCCGCCTGCATGGAGCGCGGCGAGCACGACATGATCGGCCACCGGCTGAGGCGGGCGCTGCTCGGCGTGGCCAGGGCGCTGCACACCTGACCCCGCGCCGCCCCGCCCCGCGCCGCCCCGCGCCCTATGATTAACCGTGAGGTAACCCTGTCGTGGTTGTCTTAACTTCTCATTTTTCTGCGAGCGAGGCCTCGTTCTGATACAAGTCCACCCGCTACAACAGCAGGCTGTGTGCATACACTGAAAGTAGTCTGCGTGTTTCGCTGGAGGAGATAGCCTCATTTCGTAACCGACGCGGATCTCCACATTTTGAGCGGAGTGCTTGACTAGCACCCTAGCCTCGCTATGGTGTCGAATCAGGTTGGTACCGACCTCCGCTGTCGTCCTGTGCTCGCGGTCATGTGGAGCTGTACACTGAATTTGCTTTTCTAGGCATGCGCATCTCAACCCTTTTTATCTCTCTTTTATTTTTAGCGAGGGTCAGCTGAGGAAGACGCCGAGAAATGATAGGGCACTTAAGCCCTCAAGGGTCACAGAGAGAGAGAGAGAGAGAGAGAGAGAGAGAGAGAGAGAGAGAGAGAGAGAGAGAGAGAGAACCTCGCAATGAACGGCCGGAAGAAGCAGTAACTCAGTACAGCATGTCGGTTAGAGTTACGCCCCGGTTAAACGCATTCACTTCGAGTGCACTCAAGCCTCCGACAGCAGGGCGAAGAAATCCCAAAGAAGAGAGTGGATGGTCGTCTTCAGCAGCGTGGGTGATACAGTATTGTGTAAACTATTTATTTTTTCGGGAACTTTTGGGAATAAAGTTCGTAATTAAGTTTTTCGAGGATTTCCTATTCCCCCTCCGCTCCCCTTGTTGTTATGTGATTGGTCATACCGACTGACTTGCGCAATATTTCGATCGGCAAGAAATTTGATACGCCTGACGTCCTCGCGTAAGCACACACGTGGCGTGCTGTGTATTTATGAGGTTTCCGCAAAATTTGATTTTCTGGTCGCCAATACAATTGGCACAATATTGATTAACCCTGGTGGGAGGTTCCTCCTTTATGGCACTCACTCCCTGCCTCTGATGGTATCTGCAGTTTTATATTTGAGTGATGCTTCTCTCTTGCTTTCGTCTTCAAAACATGCGGTCGAGCCTGTTCCGTTGTAATCACGAGCTTATCCTGTGTGTCTAGCCAAGAAGGCAGCCCAGGTGAGTCACCAGCGGTAGCAACAAGTCCCGGAGGGCTCCGGCAGGCTCCCCGGAGCGCCCGGCCCCGGAGGACTCCCCGGAGGCCCTGTCCTGTCTCACGCCTGGGCAAACACGAGACAGGTCCACGCTACCGCAGCTCAGGCGGCTCAGCTCTTCACAGGAGTCGCCGTGACAAAATAAATTGTTTGAGAAGTATCGGGGATGATCCCATTTTTTTTTTCAAGGATGTTCTCAACTAACTTATTTTTGTTTTGTTTTGCACCTTCCTTTATTAGGTTACGAGTTCAGACAAGACTAATAAGGAGATTCTTTAGGCAAATGTGAACTTGCAGGAACTTTCCGTGAGGAATCCTTAAGAAATTAATTTATTCTTTTGCCTCCCCTTGAAGATTGTTTTTACCTATTGCCATATGCATACATTTCTAGTCCTCTCGAAAAGTACAATAAGTACATAAACTCCGCATATCGATAGTCTTTTTTTTATTTTTATTTTTCTATTTTTTAAATAAAAAGCTCGTCTCTACTAAATGTTTCAGAAGATTTTTGAGTTGTTAGTTGTGGAAGCGGTTTGTCTATCCCGTCTGATCGGAGAAACTGGTCCAAATATGTGACCAGCGCGCATGTTAACGGCAGACCACGCCAAATTCTCCACGATCTCATACCACAACAGGCTTCCGCGAAGAGACCCCTCGTGGCTAAGCCGTGCGCAGGCGACAGTCCGCTTTGACAAGCTGCTGGCGAGATTAGAGAAGGCGGCCATAGAGTGCGCTGCCGTCCGCCATACGACTCGCCCCGTGTTCTGGGTAATTCAGTAAACACACACCATTATTCGCGTGATTCGTTCTATGTCCACAGCACAACGCCTCCGGGCCGGGCCCGGCCGGGCAGCGTTGTGACAACAATAGAATACATACGCCTCTGGATTATAACCCGCCCCATGCTCATCTTGGGTGTCTTTTCACGGTCCATGCTCGCGTCCCCTCCCGCCGGGACCCGCCGGGTCGGGTCGGGGGTGGTGGAGCGGCGCGCCGCGGCGGGCGGTAAGCGATCCGCTGTGCGGCGGTGGTGGGGGAGTCAGGGCCCACAGAGCACACTCGCTCAATTGTTTTATTGAACGGTGCGCGCTTGCAACAAGACGGGACGAAAAGACAAATAATAATTTTGACTTTTCTCCAGAGCGTGAAAATGTTTTCTCTTGTGTAAGTACATACTTAAAGTTTGCTCTAGAAGTATTTTTGGTTAAACCTCAAGAAAATTCCAATATTTTGATTTAGGTCTACCTAATATCGGTTGAAAATTTTGCGTGTACCAAGGAAATTAAGGATTTGTTTTGGTCCCGCACAGCGTGAGGGCCCCTGGGGCCCCGAGGGCGTCCTGTCACTAAAGATCAGAGGGGCTCGGGTTATTGGCTCCGCTTGGCCTCTGGTAAAGAAATTAAACACTGTTAAAAGGAAATTAGAGTTTGTCCATTTTTATGATGATCGCAGACGTAGGCATATCATGGCTGGCTGTCATGCATTTGAGATTCTTTGGAGTGATGCGCGTTTAAGTGACTCACTACGCGACGGTCACTGTGAGAACGTGTGCGGCCCCTCCCTCCTTTCCCCGCCGCCGCCTTGCTTGCGGTTTCCTGCCTCTTTTCTCCGCTTCCTCGGGGGGCTCCGGGCTGCACTCGCTGCAGTGCGGGGCGGGCCCGCCGGATGGACTCGGGCCGGCCACTGTCTCCTGGAGCGTGGCGGGGCGGGGCGGGGCGGGGCGGGGCGGGGCCCCTGCATGGCCCCACCACCTCTGCTTGTGAACGGATGGGCACGTGGTGGAGAGCGGCGGAAATAGGTGGCGCGGAGACTCGTGAGAAGTGTGGTGCTGCTGTGCCCGAGCCGAGCCGAGGTTAGGTTAGGTTAGGTCAGCAGGGTTATCCACCGGGAACAGTCTTGGGGTCATACGGTCATCAGCTCCCTGCCGTCGCGCGAGCCTGAGCACTAAGCCGCTCTGATAAAGTCATCAATTCAGCACGTAAAATAATACAGAAAAATATGTTTAACAACAGAAATTTACCATAAATATGCGGCTTTACTTTTTTTTGAGTAAGATGACTTTGTGTCCATTTTAAAGAAACGAAAATTTAATGCACCACAAAAGGCTATGCCATTTTGA
Organism: Frankliniella intonsa; assembly: GCA_033675135.1. Taxonomy (NCBI): domain Eukaryota; kingdom Metazoa; phylum Arthropoda; class Insecta; order Thysanoptera; family Thripidae; genus Frankliniella; species Frankliniella intonsa. Next base: position 9,418,321 of record CM066246.1, on the reverse strand, counting down.
AAATTATTTACATCATCAAACATGGAAAAGTGAAAAATAAATGCAAAAGCGGCTGAAAATGAGGCGGCAGGTCGGTGAGGTCGGGCCGGGCGGGTTAGCGGCACTCAGCTCCGCTCCCCCCCTCCCCCCTCCACTCGGTCGTCCCCTCTCAGAAAGTGCGCAAAGCAAAAGGCAGAGGCCGTGAGGTGGGCTGCGCGCCCACCAAGCCCACCCCCTAGTTCCAGGGACAGGGCCATTTTAACGAGATTACAGGCGGCTATGCGGCCCCGCCCCGCCCCGCCCCGCTAATCAGTACTTATTGTTTCATTGTCCCCAGCGGGGTGGTCATTAAGGCGTTGGCGCCCCTCCCCTCTCTCTCTCTCTCTCTCTCTCTCTCTCTCTCTCTCTCTCTCTCTCTCTCTCTCTCTCTCTCTCTCTCTCTTCGCCTACACCGGCGGGCTCCTCCAGTTGAGCGGTCAACATGTTTACGGTAGGGGTTTATGACATTAGTGGACATTGGCACTAATACGTGCTGACGTTACCGCGCTCTCTGGGGTTCTCTCTGTTCCCGAACTACTGCAATCCCTGCCTGAAAAATCTTTTTTTTCCAAGATGTACTTCTCGTGTTGATCCATGCGTAAGTATCTTTCTTTCAAATAGTTGACCCATCGTGCGGTACCATACCATAAAGGTGCACACCACGACGGTATTGCGCGGAAATAGTCGCGAACACATTATTTTTCCCCGGTGCGCCACAGGGTGTAACGGGGTGCATGTACACTGTAAGAAAAAAAAACTGCCTTTTGACAAATATCATCTGGATAAAAGTGGAACGTGACAAACTTGTCATTAATCCAAGACAAACTATTTGTCAGAAGCCGTAAAAAGAACTTGCGTATTAAAAAAACTCCCAGACTTCACAGCTAAATAACTATCATCAGTGACAACAATTATTGTCGATTAATTAGTTGTAGTTTGACAAATAATTTGTTAAAATCAAATGACAATCTATTCGTTGATCAGTTTTTTGTCTGGTTGACGAAGACGAAAGTTTTGTTTCTATTTTTGCACAACTAGTTTGTCACAAAATATGTTGTAAAATGACAAAACAAAACAAAAATTACAGTGTAGTGAGACCCCATATAGTCTGCGCTAACTTTTTGAAGCCATTAGACTGCTCCTGTCCTGCGCTGCCCCTCTGCGGCTAATCCCCAGCCGGTCACTCATCAGCCTAGCCTACCTGGGTCTAATGAGCTGCCCGGAGCTGGCTCCGGAGCCGGACCTCCCCCGCCTGTTCCCCGAACCAGGTCTCGTCACACACACACACACACACAATACGTGTAACATCGGTCAAAACAAACAATACAATTACAAACAATTAATTTTCTTACGAATAATCTTCGCAATGTTTTCCTCCTGGAGGCATTCTACTTTTTTTCGAAGCGTCCGCACTTTATTTTTCCGCGCGCCCGTCTCTCGCTGCCTCTCCCTTTCTCTCCCATACACTGCTGACACAAAGGACCAGGACGTTCGAGTCGGGCTGGGTGTAATTGATTCCCGGAAAAGCAGGCGGACAAGTAGAAATTTGTCGAGACGGTGATTTTGGGTGACGGGTGCAGTCGGGCGCAGAGTGAGCGCGGGCAGGCAGGCAGACCGCCCCACTCGCGGATCTTGCTCACGGAGGAGGTGATGATGCGCTCCCGTGATGCAGGTCGCCGTCAGGAGGAACTTGATTTGGAATAATGCGATCTATATGGCTATCGGGCAAATTTTGCATTTGTGTGTGAGGGCGAGAGAGAGAGAGAAAGAGAGAGAGAGGGAGGAAGGGAGAGAAGGTGGCCAGGGCCCTGGTAGCTCCCTGCTCCTTCCCATCTGCGTTGCCTGTTAGACCCCCCCTCCTCCTCCAGCGACTCTCCCACCCACCCACACTACGGTGGTGGGGGTTGAGTGGCGCGGCGCCGGCCAATGGGAGCGCGCCGCCGCGGTCCCTGGCGCCAATGGGGACGCCCCAGCCCCACGTGAGCCCCCTCGCCCCGCGGTGTTGCGGGGCGCGGCGGGGCGGTCTGCTTGGTTAGGAGCGTTTCGGCCGCGCTCGGCTGATGTAGAGCTGCGACCCCTCAACATTTGCCTCAGCCAAAAATTTCCACACACTGTATCATCAGGTATACGCAGAAATGAAATTTGTTTTACTCGGCCCCAGCACATGCCCACACAGTCGCCATTGACCGCACACTAAACCCTTTATGCACTTTGTTGTGCATAAGCCTTGCAGGATTTTACGCAACCATAACTATGCACAATTTTTGGTGCATAACTATGCTTAACTCTGTCCCTTATGCACAAATTTGTGCATAATTATGTACGATGTGTGCATAGTTATGCATAAAAATTTGTGCATAACTATGGTTGTATAAAATCGTGCATAACGATGCCAAAATCAAAATTTTCTGGGTGAACGCCACACCCCTTTCGGAACATTTTGCCTACACATTGACGCCAATTAGTACGTATCGACGTCGCCATCAATTACTTTGAATCATTATCATCGGTAAAGGGGGTGGGGGCAAAGTAATAAAACTCGGATCCGCGTGCATATGGGAACGTAATCTCGTATGTGATTCCCCCCCTTCGACCCCGCCTAACCACTCGTGTGGCTTTTCCCGTCCATGCCGCTGGGGTTATTGGGATAGAGAATGAATTACTCTTTGCACGCGCGGACACCTGGTGGATATCATAACCCTTAACCTCCTGCCCGCCCACACTCCTCTCTCTCTCTCTCTCTCTCTCTCTCTCTCTCTCTCTCTCTCTCTCTCTCTCTCTCTCTCTCTCTCTCTCTGCGCTCGCCACTTCAACGCCCTCGCTTTATTGTACCCCTCTTCAATGAGCGACGAGATTGAGAGGCCACACGCGGTACGCGGTTCCCTCTCGCACACACACACACACACACACACACACACACACACACACACACACACACACAAACGCATACACACACACGCACACACACTGATGGTGGGGACGGTGTGGGCGGGGCGCTGGAGCCCGGAGGTCGGGTGGGGGTAGCCGTGCTCCGGGTGGGGAGGCCGCTGCTCCAGCTCCGGGATCCGGGCGGGCTCCGGGCTGGGCTCCAGTAGTCGAGCCTCGCCTCTGCAGGTCGGCGGTGTGTCCGGGACAGGACGGCCACGGCGAGCGCTCCCCGGAGGCCGAGCGGACAGTCGCGGCCGTGCGTGCGTGTGTATGCGTGCGTGTGTAAGGATAACGAGGCCGTGTGCGTGCGTGCGTGTGGATAACGAGGCCGTGTGCGTGAGTGGGGCTATGCCCGCGTGACCGCGAGCGCCGCGCCATGCTCCAGAGCCCGCTGCTGGGCTACTCGGCCGTCGGTTTCTCCCAGGTGCTGCAGCGCCGCGGCCCCGCCGGCCCCGGCCCCGGCGGCGCCCCCATGGCGTCCCCGCCCGCAGGCCTGAGCGCGCCCCGGCTGCCCCTGCAGAACGCCCCGCCGCCGGGCGTTCCCGCGGGCGTCCCCCAGTTCCTGGCCTCGTCCTTGCTCCAGCACCTGGGCGGGCACCTGCCGGGCCCCGGGCGGTGCCCGTCGCCGCCGTCGCCGTGCTCGCTGAGCAGCGTGTCGCCCAGCCCCAGCAGCTCGCCGCCGTCCAGCCTGGGCGCGTGCGGGTTCAGCGGCCTGGGGCTCGCGCCCGCCCACGGCGTCAAGTCCTTCACCATCGACGCCATCCTGGGGCTGAGCGCGGCCAGCGCCGCGCCCCGCCACGACGCCAGGTTCCTGCACCAGCACTACCCGCTGGCGGGGGCGGGCGCGGGGGCGGGCGCCGCCTCCGGACCCTCGTCCCCGACGGACCTGTCCCTCGGCGGCGGCCAGCGGCCCCCACAGCAGCTCAGCCCGCGCAGAACAGGTACGAATGTCGCTAACCTACAGGTGTATTTTCATACTGCAGACTTCGTTATTTTAAACAATACTATGCCCAGACTAACCTTCCCAACGATTCCGCACTATATTTTTTGCCCACTTTTTGTTCCGGACTCATTTTCCATGCGAGTAGCTCATGTAGAAGATCGGGGTGCAGGACTTATTCGGCAGGGAACATTCATCATGCTGTCCCCACTTTCCCACCCATTTTTTTCTTTTTGTTTGTTCAATATTTTTAAAACAATTGAGGAGCAAATTTAATGTCCATTTCTTTCTCTCGGTCTGCCTAAAAGACGGTGTTTCAATGGGCCTGGGATATACGAATATCAAAAGATTGTTATGCGCTGAAATATGAATTGCGATGAATGATTTTTCGGTTCTATTTTAAATATCATTGAACTAGCGTTGTGTTGCACAGTGGCGGGGAGAGACAGGCCATAGGGCAGGGGCGCCATATTCCCCCTCCACTTCCACCTCAAAGCATATTATTGCTGTGATTACTCACACCAGAGTGGCTGGCCCAATAAGACCCCGCAGAGAGTGGGTCCGCGGGACAAGGGGAGGGGGAGGGGCGTAATTATAGGGAGAGAGATAGGGGCCTACGCAAGGAGAGAGCGAGCGAAGGGGAAGGCGGCGATTTTTTTCGGCAATATCGGCTTGCTCAATATTTTTTTTTCATTCTATTTTTTATTTTTAAATTTTTTGCTCAAAATTAAAATGCATTTTGTTTTTGCATTCTTACATTTTTTTAGACGTTAAATCTAACTCCCTTTAATTACATTGTTACAAAGGATCCATTTTCCTCCCCCCTATGGCATCCAACGTCATGCCAGCCAACAAGTACCTGCTGTCCCGTTGTAATTAAGGTTCAAATAGTGAGTTGCACAGCTCCCCCGCCCCCGCCAGCGCCCAGCAAATATCAATGCCCGACTGACTTTGTCGAGGGAAAGCCCTTTGTAACATTCACACCGCAGTGCGTCCTGCAGAGCCTGCCTCTGTTATTGCCTCTGCTAATCTGCGAGCGCGGGCCCAGCTCGAGCGTGGTGAGCGCTGCGAGCGCTGTTTGTTAGTTAGTTTGCGCACTTTGCTGCAGCTCCACTGGCCCGTTCTCTCTCTCTCTCTCCTCTCTCTCTCTCTCTCTCTCTCTCTCTCTCTCTCTCTCTCTCTCTCTCTCTCTCTCTCTCTCTCTCTCTCTCGCCGCAATAACATTGCCGCTTTGAGCCAACGCGGTGCATCAGCAGCCGAACGTTTCCCTTCTCTGCTTATTACGCCCACAAAGGATCGCCTCGGCTCGGCTCGGCTCGGCGGGATGCGACGGACGAGTGATACGAGGTGGGGCGGGGCGGGGCGAAAGGGTTGATGGAAAGAGGAACCACCCGCCGCCCCGCCCCGCCACGCCCCGCCACGCCCCGCCACGCCCAACCCCTTTACGCCACGCCCATAACCACGCCTCGCCACGCCCCGCTCGTTTGGCTTCCTCAGGGCTGTGACTAAAATTGAATTGTCAATAAGGACCTCTTTGAACTCTTCGCTTGTTTTATTTTTTACAAATATAAAATAACGTTCAATTTGTGCCTGAGTTGAAAGTTTTTTGTTTTCTTCATTGAGAAAAGTAGCGAGAATTATAAAGGTGGGTCTTGGAAATTGAATAGAGAAGGTATCAAATTTTAGCACTTACTTATGTTTGAACGCCTTCCCCCTCTCTCATTACGATCCGGACATCCTCAAGCCCAATAAATGCTTAACCTTATTCGTTTCAAATACGGCGAAACCCGTAAGATCAAACAAACACACAGCACACTCAACCAATAAATCCGCAGGAAATGAACAACGGGGTTGAAGCGGGAGAATTAATAACAGCGGGGGATACATCAAGCGGACATGGCGATGAGAATGGGCAAAAAAAAAAAAAAAAAAAAAAAAGACAAGTCGTGGTGGTTGGGTAAGAGGGAGGAAGGTTGCCAAAGAAGAGAGGGGGAGAGGAGGGGAGAGGGTGGAAACTGTAGCGAGGTAATATCTGCACCCTCCCCGTTATTCCATTGCTTCACGGAGGCGCTGGCGCGGAACAGATTGGGGCGGCACACTGATTCTTATGCAGTGTGTAATGGGCTTGTGTTGCAGCTGCGGTCGCCCCGCCCCGCCCCGCCCCGCCCCGCCCGGACGGGTGGCGGCTAATTTAAATTCATGACAAACTGAGTCGCTATTAATCACCCCTAATTCGTGTGTGAAGTGAGTCCGGCGCGCTGCTGCAGAGGAGCTCAGGGCGACCCCGCCCCGCGGTCCTCGCTGCTTGTTTGCTTTCGTACCTGCGCCATCGTGTCGGGTAGGGGGCAACCCGGTTTAAAAAATAGATATGCCCGAAATTTCTCTAAAATGCTTCCTTTTTGAAAAAAAAAAACTATTACTATTCACCCAGAAAAAAAAAAGTGCTTGAGCCTTGATCTGGCAAGAACAATCGGCTTGTTGTAATGAGGCAAGTTTCATCTGGACGAATGCAGTTTTCATTCAGACGAGACGCTGCTTGAAGTTTTACTTGGCGCATTCTTGATTGAAGACTTAATTTCTAGTTACTGATAGACGGTTACTAATCTAAGTACTAATAGAAGACAATATCGTTATAAATTACTGTTGAGACTTACAACTTTACGGGACTGTGACGGCGCTCTAACTGTGTTTCTCTCTCCTGTCCGCAGGCCTGGACGCGAAGAAGTCCAGCAGCGGCGGCGGCGGCAAGTGCAAGCGGGTGCGCACCATCTTCACGGCGGACCAGCTGGAGCGGCTGGAGGCCGAGTTCGAGCGCCAGCAGTACATGGTGGGCCCCGAGCGGCTGTACCTCGCGCACGCGCTCAACCTCACCGAGGCGCAGGTGCGACACAGGCTCACTGTCAATCAAAAATAGCAGCCCGTTACTGATTTTTCGGACCCCTTTGTCAGTATTCCTGCTGCGTAAAGAACTTTTTAAGCTACTGACAACTTTTTTCATCAGTTGTACGCACTAATTCCTTTTTACATTACTGAGAATTTCTTCTTTTATCAGTAAGGGACTTACAAAATTGTACGGAATAACTAACGAATTAGTCAGTAATCCTGCTGCGTAAAAACGTAGGTGTTTACTAAGAAAAAAAATCAGTACAGGTCTGAGCGTGATCTTTGTAGATTAAAGAGAAAAGTTTGTAAAATTACGATTTACGAAATATCGAGGGGGTATGCACTCGCGTAATAGTCGGTTTACTCTGTCCGTAATAGCACGCGTAATAGTATGCGTAAAAGTGGCGTAATAGCCGAAATTCTCCGAAATTTACCTATTTTGGGGTTGTTTTGGTCTGTTTTAAGCTTAATCCCGATATTTTGAGGCGTAATAGAGCGTAATAGACCTAATAGTCGGGTCACAGGTTTTGAGAGTGCTTACCCCCTCGCGAAATATGTTGTACATATACGAAGGACCCTTTCTGCTCGTGAATGAATTTCAAGCCCATATAAAGTGCTTGTAATTTTACGCCTCGCGGTTGTAATTTTACACCCGTAGTTCGTGGAAACTTTTCCCGTAAACCTACGACTAATTTTCACGGTGCTACTAGAGATCCTAAATTAAACCCGGCGTGCAAAATGTCGCTAACTATGGCGTTTCTCCTTGCGAGTTACAGGTGAAGGTGTGGTTCCAGAACCGGCGGATCAAGTGGCGCAAGCAGCACCTGGAGGTGGAGCAGCAGCGCCTGGCCGCCATCAAGCAGCACCCGCAGCAGCACCCGCACGCGCACCCGCAGCACCACCCGCTGGACCAGGACGACGACGAGCACAGCGAGGACAGCGGCATGTCCGAGGACAGGGCGGCCTACTTGTCCTCCATGGTGCTGGCCGGCGGCGAGGACGGCCGCGGCGCGCACCCGGCCTCGCTGGGCCTCGGCCTGCACGACCTCGGCGGCCGCCTCGCCGGCGGCGCCGCCCTGGCGTCCAGGACGCCCCCCGAGCAGGACGACGTCCAGCAGGCCTCCGCCGTGCCGCCCGCGCCCAGCGAGGCCGGCGACGGCGACCCCCTGCAGCCGCCGAGCCCGCAGCGCGAGCGGCCCTAGTGACCCGCCGCTCGTGGCGGCCGGACCAGCCGGACGAGGATACCAAAGACTGAAAGAGTACACATGTTCAAACGTGCCATAGTTTTAAAGAAAGTCAGCTTTAGTTGTTTGATTGAGGAAGAGAGGTTTATATCAAAGCAGGTATGTCATATTATTTAATTTGTCGTGTGTATATAGTGGAGGCGTTCCGTATCTACTGCTAGTGTAAGTTGTTTGTTTTCGATGTATGTGATCGTAGCGTGAAACACACGGTCGCGGGTCAGACTTGTACATGACATCGGCGGCATGAGCACGAAAACCCCTGTGTAGGCTGTACAAACGTAGAGGAATATTCCAATCTGTGATCACTGCCTTCGAGGCAAAAACGTATTGTTATCATTGTACAAACAAAACAAAAAACAAAATCTCGCGGCAAACGAGAACTGAAAACATTTTAAGGGTGTAGAACCGATAAGTTCAAAGCAAAATAAATTTTGACTTAAACAGAGAGAAATGTGTCATTGATCACCATACATTCCCCCCTCTGGCGTTCAAGTCACCGGCAATGGAAACTCCCCTGTAGCGCTCGTGAGCATGATCCAGTCGACACTGAAACAATAAACACAAACAATAATGCGTTTAGTTCAACGTCACATTTTCATCGTCATAATTTCTGTCCTCCAAAACATCCAATTGCACTATGGCGTGGTGGCCGAGGGGTCCTTTACTCCGTTTAGTCATGTACAAACGGAAATTTCATCACTTTTTTCGTCACTTTCAGTCATTTTTAGTCATTTTCAGTCACTTTTCGCCACCCAACCTTTTTTTAGTTTTAGTCATTTTTAGTCATTTTTAGTAAGTTTCAGTCAATTTTAATCATTTGTAGTCACTTTTCGTCACTTTTTGTCACTTTTCGTCATTTGAAGTCAATTTTAGTAATTTTATTTTAAGTTATTTTTGTCCTTTTCAGTCAATTTAAGTCATTTTTTAGTCATTGACTTAATTTTAATCTTTAGTCATGTACACGAAAAATCGAAGTGAAGGACCCCTCGGTGGTGGCTCCACTCCCTTCTGTACGTAACAAACCCTCCTCTTCGCAATAGGAGAAACTCCCTCATTTGTACTAGGAACTAGCTGTGCGTACAGTTTCACCTATGCGTTGTCAGTTTCACAGGACTAGGAGACGTTGCACTAACCTTCGGCGCCGGGCCGGGCCGGGCCGGGCCTCCCACATACCCTTACAAGTAAGGGGGTGAAGCGTTAGGGAGACGGGGGGGGGGGGGGGGGGGAGGAGGAGGGGGTCCCGAAGGCCCCGTCTCACTTAGGCCCCCCGCCCCGCCCCCTCCAATGAAGCCAATTCAGCGAGGCCGCCCTTGTGTAATAGCTCGGGTAATTATGGAGGGTGCGTAAGGGGCGGAAGAGAGGGGGGAGGGGAGGGGAGACGCGATGCGGTGAAAGGAAGACACAAAGTAAATGAGAAAGGGGGTGGGGGTGGGAGAGGGGGAGAGGGAGGGGGAGGAGGGGGTAAGGGAGGAGATTCGCACAAAGCTCCGCTACCGCTTCGCAGCTCCGTCTTTTGATTCGTGGAATTAATTGAAATACCAGACATTCCTGAGCACCGTGCCCTGGCGAGGGGCGGGGAGGGTGGAGGGAGAGGGCGGGGGCGCAGTGGGGCGCAACATAACCGCCGAAAGAGGAAGGGAGGGGAGGGGGCCGGGCAGGCACCCCGGCGGGCGAGAGGGGAGGGGGAGGGCGGTGGTTGCAGCGGTAAGGAGAGGAAGGAGCCCTCATAGACCTTGGGAGGAGCAGCGTGCGGAGGGCGGAGGAATCTCTTGGCTCCGGGGCGTGGCGGGGCGGGGCGGGCCGGGGTGGGGCGGGCCGGGGCGGGGTGGGCCGGGAGGCAGTTACATGGTTAGTGGGCCTCATCTTGGATGACGGACACGCTCCGGACGGGGGAGGGGGAGGAGGACGCGTGGCCAGCGGCAGATGTGCCCGGAAAACGACTAGAGAGAAATTTTTGGAACATTCCTGGTGTTCTCATAAGAGGCGTTCTATCACACACACTTGTATGTTCGCCGTACTGGGCCTGCTCTTTTTTTTTTTTTCTTTTTTCTTTTTTTAAGTTTTACATGTGGAGTGGAGGGAGGGGGATGAACGGAAGTGCAGTTAAATTATTAGCCTTTGCTGAGGAAGAGGGAGGGGGCAGGAAGGAAGGAAGGAGAGAAAGGTGGAAGCAAAGTCGTCCACGATGGCAGGCGGAAAAGTTTCCGACGGGAGCGAGTGCCCTGCCAACCACCCCCTCCTTCCACTTCGCGACCCCAAAGTTCTCCATGGCCTTCTTTGTTAATTACTTGATAAACTTAAACCGACGCCCGCCCCCGCCCCACCCCGCCTCACCCCACCCCGCCTCCTCCCACCCCACCCCACCCCACCCGCCATTCTCTAACTCGGTCGGCCGTCTTTTCCATAGCAGAGCTCAAGAGGCATTTCAGCCCGTGAAGGAATGTCGTGTGCCCGTCCCGTCCGTACAAGCGACCACCAACGATGCCATTTCTTCTTCTTCTTTTTTTTTATGATCCTATCCCTCCTTCTGTTAAAACAGCAATGAAACGTGATCAGGTTATTGATTTCTGTTGTTTCTCTTTTTTCAGGGGAACGTCGCGACCCTCATTCATGGATGTCCAGCCCGCGGTGAGTTGTCAGCGAACCACATCCCCTTCTCCCTCAAGCACCCCGTAGTGTAAGTGATTGTGCAGATCGTCTCTAAAAAAAATTGGGTGTTACATACTTACGATGAGAAACCTAACCAGGCGTCCGGCGTGAGGGTTGATCAAATACAAGTCCACCGACCGATGTTGCTCGAGTGGGGTAATGATACAGGGCCACGGTCCGTGGGGCGTGGCGGGGCGGGGCGGGGCGGGGCGGGGCGGGGCGGGGCGGGGCGGGGCGGGGCAGTGAAGGGTTCCGCGACGCGCGCTGGCGGGTGGGGTGGGGAAGCCGGTAAAAGGAAAGGAGGGGGTGCCCTAAGACATGCTCGTAAATTTCCCTGCTCCTTTTCTCTCTCTGTCTCTGTCTCTCTCCCTCTCTCACACCGCCATTACTCTCCCCCAGCCAATCAGCTCCGCGCCCAGCAGGCTCGCGGCGCTTCTCCTAAAAGTTAATTACAAATCACTGTAATGAAGCAGGGATTTTAATGAGGGGTCGATTGGGTGAGAATGGAGACCGGAAGCGCCTTCTTCTAGACAAAGTCGGACCAGAAATGCGGCAAGCACGGAAATGATGTCCGCAGGAAGTCGTCTGCCCCCTCCCCTCATACCCACGCATGAGGGCTGCAGCATTTCTATGCGAACTTTAGTAAACTGAGATGACAACAAAGCGTCAAAAAAAAATTACTAAAAAGAGAACGAATTGCACTCGTCTAGCCCGTACGCGTCTTTCATATTTTTATATCAAGCATGGGACTCACTGTGAGGCTATGGGGCTGTGGAGCTGGCTGTGGGCGACGCGCGCCAGCCGCCCCGCCCCCACCAACGCAGGCACAGGCCCCGCCTACCCCGCCCCGCCACCGCGCCTCGCAAGCCCCACCCCACCCCACCCCACCCCACCCCGACCCGCTATACGGCTCGCCCCTGCGCGCGCTGGGCCTGTCTCCCAAGAGTAATGCGGAGGAAGAAATCAGATTCCTTAACTCCCTCCCCTCCCCTCTCCCTCCCCTCCTCTCCCTCCCTCCTTCGCTGCTCTGCATTCAATGACTCGGGGCCCTCCTTATAGCCCTCGCCGAAGTAAAGCCTCCTCTTGGTTAGATGCCTTCTTCCTCTCACTCTCACTCTCTCCCTCTCACTCTCTCTCTCCCTCTCTCCCTCTCCCGCTCCTCTCCAGCCCGCCCCCGCCCTCCACCGGCCTAGCCCCTTGCAGGTAGGCATGCCCGCCGGGCCGGCCTGCCCCGCGGTACAGCCTACCTCCCAGGCGGCCGGGCCGGGCCGTGAGCCGAGAGCTGCGCTCACAATGCTGCCGCGTTTTCTTCATTTCCTCCGCGACTTTCTCCTTCCTCCCGGACCATAGCACAGCATACAGGCCCCTGGCGGCCCATGGCTATGGCCGGCCATAGCTGACTCTCCAGCTTCTCACTTTGCCTTCTCTCTCTCTCTCTATCCTCCTCTCACAGGGATTTTGCAGGCGCCGCAGGGCGTTCTGCCGCTCCCCGTTCCCTCAGTCGCCTCACCCCACCACGCCTCGCCCCACCCTGCCCCGCCCCACCCCACCCCGCCCCACCCCGTCACGCCGCGTCCCTAACCCGCTCAGAAAATTTTATGAGGGTCTCATGGAATGCCTTTGATCTGTCTAACTCAGCACCCCCGCCCGCCTCTACAACCCCCGCCTCTCCGCTCAGAAGCATGTTTGGCTCCGTCCCCTACTTTCACCTCTCTCTCTCTCTCTCTCTCTCTCTCTCTCTCTCTCTCTCTCTCTCTCTCTCTCTCTCTCTCTCTCTCTCTCTCTCTCTCTCTCTCTCTATGGAAGGGGGGAGGGGGGACACATGAAAAGAGTACGCGGGAAAAATGATTGTGCTGCCACAACGAGTGGAGCGGAGGAGGGAGCCATGTCGAGCCACATTAATCACACGCGGGAAAATATTGCGTTACAAATAAAGCTTCATCTTGGAGGAGACACGACGACTGCGCCCCTTTAGGGTGGGCCCCATAATGTTTGGGGGGGGGGGGGTACCCAGTAACTATACGTCCATTCCCAAATTGAAACACTTCGCAATAAAGTGTCGGAGCGTTCGGGCGGGGGGAGCGGGAGGGAGAAAGGGGGGTGGGGGGGAAGAGAGGAAGGGGAGGGGGAGAGGGGAGGGGGCGTGGCGGTAACGCCTCACCTTTGTTTCTACCGCTCATTATATTCGAATTGGGACACCGCGCCGCACAACAGCCCTGCGCCTAACAAAGGCTGTGCTTAAAAAGGCAAAACTCTCATAAAGAGGCTTAAATGTGACACACACACACACACTCGTGCGCGCACAATTACACACACGGGCCGCCACGCGTCTCTCGCTTATTTCATTATTTTTTATTTTCATTTTTTTAAACTTTTGTTTTGCCACTTAGTGGTTGGAGTGGGGGCGCGGTGGTGCCAGCACACCCCCGTGGTGGGGGGATGACAACGTAACTCCTGGTTGGCGAAATAAAAATTAAAAAAAAAAAAAAATACCTGCCAACGAAATGAGATATATAGGGGTGTGTATACGTGTGGCGCCATCATGTACGCCCCACACGGGCTTTCATTATTTTTGCCCCACGCTCCCTCCCCGCTACTCTCCACCCCCCAAAGGTTCTGCGGTCAAATGACAAGTAATGAAAATGTCGTTTTCGAAGCGGACCCCAACCATTCAGTGTGACGCCGATTCAATATGTGCGGTACACTCTTTTCCTATTTTTCTAACCGAACCTCAATGTGCGTCGTTATCGTTATTTTAGCCTAAGGAGGACAGTTTGACAGTTTCTCGAGAGTGCATGAGAAAGAGCGAGCAATGAGCCTGCTTTCTCTCTCTCTCTCTCTCTCTCTCTCTCTCTCTCTCTCTCTCTCTCTCTCTCTCTCTCTCTCTCTCTCTCTCTCTCTCTCTCTCTCTCTCACACACCACACGGCCGGGGCGAGGACACGTGTGTGGGCCCGTGGCGAGAGCACAAAGACAAGCCCGCCCCGCCCCGCCCCCGCCCCGCCCCGCCCCGCCCCGCCCCGCCTCGTCCCGCAAGGGGTGGGAGGCTGTACGGCCGTCATCCACTACACAATGACATGGACCGCTCCCCGCCCGGCTCCGCTCCGCAAACGCTGCTTCAGCCCTCTTATTTGATTTTCATTACAATGTTTCCTTTTATGATCGCCTTGTGCCTCGGGTCGGTGGCGGCAGGGCAGGGGCGGGCTAGGTAGGCCTGAAGAGGAAGGGGTGCGGTAGCTAGGTTAGGGTTCTACCTGTTATACCCTTCCCGGGACGGGACGGGCCGTCGGGCCGTTTCAAAAAAGTCAGAGGAGTGGAAAGTTGGTGAGCCTGGAGTTGCAGGTTGCGGACTGGACTGGACACTATAGAAAACTACTGGAGCTGGAAATTGAAATGCGAATTGTAAATTGGGACTCGCGAATAGCCGCCGGTAAGGAAGAATGGAAATCCGGATTGTAAAGTGAGATTCGAATTTTTAAATTGCAAGTAGTGGTTTGAATTGGTAATTGGGTATTTGTGACTTTTACCGAAACGTCACAGGGAACTGTCGCGAAATAATTAATTTGCTGAATACATTGTAGTTATAAATAGTACATTCGAGGTCCTTCTACTCCTCACGCCACTCTTTCCGAGCTGCTGAGGGCAAAAGAGTCACCGCTGTAAACCAATTAGACACTTGGAAAGAAAAAAAAAGCAGCCTTAAGTGAGTTGTAATATGAGGCGCCACGGCGGCACGGTCGGTTTCGTTCGTTTCGGATTAAGAAAGAATGGTAATAATAAAACGAAACAACCGTCCGGCTGCGGAGAATGAGCAGGCAGAGGGGTAATAGAGACGTAATTACAACTCTTAGTGGTCGACGCGTGGCGGGGGGGGGGGGGGCCGGGCGGGGCGGGGCGGGGCGGGCGGGGCGGGCGGGGCGGGGGTGTCATATAGTCCAGCAGAGTGCAGGCCCGTGTCGCGATAAGGCTGATAAGACAGGCGGGAGTTTGGCGGGAGGTTATGAGTGCGTCTGCCGCTGGGCCGGGCCGGGCCGGGCCGGGCCGGGCGGGGCCAGTAAGTAACGCACTGCCTTCTAGACCTGATGCACTAGCGCGCCAGCGAGGTTCCAGACTCCCCTACTCACTCTCTGTTTCTGAAAAAGAGAGAAAGAAATAACGGGTTGCTGGCCTCCAGTAGAAAAGGTCTCACTCGTGTAATTTTAAAACAGCAGTTTTCTTTTTATTGTTCACTACTGTACAGTGGACGTCGTTGCACTTCATGTTACTACAAAAATGTGCTTTGTACATTTTTATTCTGGACTACAAGCGGAATGAGCCAGTCTGGTGTTATGGTCTATTATGATTATTATTAGTATTGCAACTTACGTTTCTTTAACATCCTACCCGTTAATCTGTTAATCTGATCTTGAGGTCAGTCCTGGTGTGGGGGTCCATAAGAATGGCAACCATATTGGAACAGTATTCCGACACACCTTCACTATTGCACTTTTCGGAATTTGCTTATGCTTAGGCACCTGTCCGCAAATGCAAAACTAAAAAGAGCAGGACCGGCATATCAGAGAGCAGAAGTGACGTAACTGGTACGAGACATTTAGAAAAGGAGCTTACTGTCCACTCTGTTCAAAGCTTGCGGTGAATTTCGCTGTAAACTGTGAACCAGAGATTGCATCTATCCACCGTTCAGAGCTGCAGACTTCTCTGTAGTTTACCGCAAATGTCACTGTAAATGTTTTATTAATCTAGCAAATATTTGTCCTTTTTTTTCGTCCTTGGCACTCAGGGAGTCCGTATAATTTGATAAAGGTTGGATCTGTTGGACTGTAAATTCCCAACACAGGGTGCCCCGCCCGCGGCCTCGGGAGTACTCTGTCCCTTTCAAGTGTCTGAAACTCCGAGAAAAATTTCCTTTGATCCACGCTCTCACAAGTGCCCGGCCGGCACTCACACACTTGGTGCTCCATAACGTCTCGTCTTCCGTCACAGCACTTCTGCTCGGCTGCGTGCATATTTGCGCGCGTTCGGTCGCGTCACGCTACGCCACGCCCTGGCCCGTCACGCTACGCCCGCGTCACCCTATGCCTCGTCACGTCCTTGCGGTTGTCCAGCTGCCGGACGCCCGTCACCGCGTCGTTCTCCTCCGCCACGCGCACGTACTCCTCGTAGGGCACCTCCCGGAAGTGGTCGTCGACGTGCTCGGCGGCCGCGGCCCCGGGGCGCGAGCCGTCGCCGTACCGCTCCGCCACCCGGGCCACGAGCTCCGGCGAGGCGGTCTTGAGGTCGTACGCCCAGCCGATGCGCGCGAACTGGTCCAGCAGCCAGGAGGTCAGGTTGAGGTAGTACTTGTGCTCGGCGGCCTTGTAGTCCCACGGGAAGATGTGGTGGTAGTTGTGCCAGCCCTCGCCCAGCGCCAGGTAAGACACCAGCGCGTTCTCGGTGGGGTTGATGCGCCTGCACACAGAGAGAAAGTTTGCGGTATTTTAGAAAAAATTCTGATTTGACTAGAGCTGGCGATGAACGCATGAGAGTCGCGTCGCACTTGTCGTAAGGGTGGGTGCCGTAGAGGTGGGCCGCGCTGTTCACCAGCCAGGACATGTTGACCTGGTACACGAGGCGGATGACGGAGGCCAGCACCGACACCCACCACCGCTCGTTCCAGAAGTAGATCGGCACGGCAACGGGAATCAGCCAGCAGAAGACTAGTTTAAGCCACGTGAAATTCCTACGGACAGAAAAAAAAAATTAAAAAGTCATGAGACAGACCCCATGATACTTGTGGTACAGGCATTTCGGGTCGGTGCGCCACCTGGTGTGCCACTGCACGACGGGGTCCTTCTCCACGTCGCTGAGGTCCACCTTGCCGCCCTGGCGGTACACCTCCGGGTGCTTGCGCATCATGAGCCAGCCGACGTGCGCGAAGAAGAAGCCCCGCTTGGCGTTGTGCGGGTCAGCGTCCGTCTCGGTGAACTTGTGGTGGACGCGGTGGTCGCGCACCCAGTTGAGGATGGTGTTCTGGCCGGCCACGGAGAAGCAGAGCGCCAGGAAGTAGCGCAGCGGCCGGCGCGCCTTGTACGAGCGGTGCGACCAGAGGCGGTGCACGCCGCCCGTCACCCCGAAGCCCGCGAAGTGCGCGAAGAAGTACTCTGCACAGGCACGGGCGACAAAATCACGCTGCGAATTGAAAGCCGCGACATACTTGCAATTTATTTTTTTTATAATTTTTTGCAAGCTTTTCCAATTTGTTGGTAGTACAGTCGTACAGTACTCGCTATTGGAACGCGTCGCGTTGCGCGTGCAAGTGCAAATAATGAGTGTGGCTCAGGTAGTCTCCCGGTCCCCCACCCGGCGCGGGTCGGAGCACGGGCCAGGCCGGCCCATTTTGAAAGTCAAAGTGAAAACACGATGAGATTTGGGTCAAACAACCGATCACGGTAGTACAAAAAATCTTGTTTTGGCGGCGGCTCAGGCAGAAGCGCGCCCCACACCCTGAAAAGCGTGTTCTTGGATCATGCGCATTGTACTTTGAGTCGAGTGCAATGTACTTGACTGGATCGAGTACCAAAGTTCTTGAGCGACTGGGCTGGAATCAGCCTTGATTTGTTCTCAGGTTGTCCCCCTTCGCGCTTGAAATGATACCTATATTCTTGGTTTACGGTCAAATTGGGCTTGGATTAAGCACCAAATTGTACTTGAGCCAGTCAAGAACACGCTTCTCTGGGTGCACAATAAGATTCGCCTCGATGCGAAATTCTCAATCAGCCATGCGCGGGCTGACCTCTTGCTTGGCACTCGCACGAGCCTCGCGCCTAACACGGATCAAGTAATTAACTTGCAAAGTCCGGCCGTGCTTAGCCTAAAGCATAGCCCGGCTAGGTTCACTCTATTTGTCGAATCATGAGTAGTCTGTAAAGTTGGTGACGCGCCTAGACGCGCGGGAGCGTAAGCGCGCGCGCGTGCCTACGTCTCAAAATGACTTCTTGGTTAACAGTAAAAAAAGGTTTTTTTTTTTCCCTTTCTTTTTTACGAAACGATTCTTGATCCAAGTCCTTTTTTGTTGCACGGAGAAAATACCCTTTACGCAAAAATTAATCGCCTAGCTGAAATTAGATGTGAAAAATTTGCACCACGGCTAAAAACTTAAAACAACAGAAAAATAAATAGCAGGGTAGCTAGAAAATAAGCACCGTAGCTTAAAATTAGCTGCGCCTATACAGCTAAAAAATGAGTAAACCTGCTAATTGTTTTGCTCAGACGCGATTTTTTTTTTTTAATGTTGAATCAAGGTTTTTTCTCTGTTATTTCCTCAGTAGTAAGTTAAAGCGGTTTAAGTTAGTTCTTTGGAACGTGATTAGGAGGACTATCATAGCCTGGCAATTATTTTGAACAGGAAGTTTAGAGAACTGAACTGTTTCTTTAGTTATGGCGTTTAACGTCCCAGGCTCTCGTGTCCACTGTGAATAATATTCTAGTATATTTGAGATGATAAGTTGTACATTGGCTCGTCTAGAAATTCCAAGTCCATCCGCTGTGCTCGCTCTTTTTTCGCCCTGTTTCTTTTTTTTTTTTTTTTTGCAATGTTAAATGTCAAAATGCAAAGTACGACTCGTTTAGAGGAAAAGTCACCCGCCAAAGCTGCAGCAGTCTGACTTACCCCAGCACCAGGTCCGGAACATGAGCACGCCCGACAGCGCGGTGACGGCGGCCACGGCGTGGTAGAGGCCGAGCATGGTGATGTTGTACCAGACGAGCGGCTGGCGCGCGCCGGGCGACACGTCGCCCTCCTTGGTCTCCGGGGGCGCCTGGCGCTCCACGGGCACCATGTAGGCCGCGCCGTCCAGCTGAGGGGGCATGGTCGTGCTGGGCCTCCAGACAGACAGGCAGATCACTGTCACTGACGCTGTCACTGACGCTGTCACTGACACCGTCAAGGTATTACTAGGGGACGTAGCCCAGGGTCGTGTGCGTGTCCTTAGTGAACGGGCACTAAACAGGCTCCCGGCCAAAGCGCGCCTGCTGAACCTAAACGAACGGCTTCACTTAGGCGACCCCGTTGGGCCCTCCGGAAACCCCTCCAATGGTTACGATAACGTAAGACGTGGTCCGACAGAAAGGGCAGTGTCGGCCAGGGTGCCTCGCACCTGTTAGAGCGGCGAGGTCGCTGAGGAGGCGAGGCGCTTGGGTGGCGCTCGCTGACCAACAAGGTGTGGCACTGCAGAACACCCGGGCCGGGCAGGGCAGGGCGGCCGGCTAGGGTGCTGAGCCCGCCCCGCCCCCGCCCCACCCCACCCCGCCCCGCCCCGCCCCGGGGTGGGCCTACAGGGCAAGCGTCTGCGTCAAGCACTTAGCACGGGCCACGACGGCCAGCGTCTCGTTTCCTAGGCAGGACGGTCACACGTGCTCGGGGCGGGGCGGGGCGGGGCGGGGCGGGGCGGGGCGGGGTGGGGCCGGGCCGGGCGGGGCGGGGTGGGACTGGGCGGGGCGGGGCCGGGCCGGGCGCGGCCGCGTGATGTCGCGCAACGATGCTTCGCTCACACAGCCATCGCCTTTCTGTTCTGCGGGTAAACATTGCCGCCGCCTGTGCGACTGTAGGACTGCGCATCAAAAATAAAAACACCGAAAAAAATGATGTCCTTCCGATGAGCATGCGAAAAAAATCACGGCTGATCCCTACTAGCGCGGCAAGGTTACATCGGGTATGGTGTGTGGATCTTCCGCTGTAGCGATACGAGATCGTCGCGCGCAGTTTCGCGTGCTGAAACACACGCATAAAGGCCTGGATCATCCGTAATATTATGCTAGACGGAAAAAAAAGAAGCAAGATCCAAGCAGCAAAGGATCGATCCCGGCATCATCTCTATGGGAGTATAGACGTAAAGTTCAGGTGCAACAGCCGCTCTCGCATGCAAATGGTCGCAAATACTAAAGGTGGTGGCACGGCGGCGGGTTTGATAGCGCTTTTTCTCCCTCTGCTGCACCGCCGCCGAGAGAAAAACCGACGCGTGCATCGCACCACCCCGCCGTCGTGAAGAGGGGCCGGGCCACAGGGACCGGGCGGGGCGTCGCGGCGCCGGTCCAGACTGCGACGGCGCCCAGCGTCTCTCGGAGCAGGAGGAGTGCCGCCTTGTGCCTGCTTCGTGCGCGTCGGGTGCCCGCCTGGTGTCCGCCCGGTGTCCGCCCGGTGTCCGCCCGGTGTCCGCCCGGTGTCCGCCCGGTGTCCGCCCGGTGTCCGCCCGGTGTCCGCCCGGTGTCCGCCCGGTGTCCGCCCCGTGTCCGCCCGGTGCCCGGCCGGCCGACGCCATGGCCTTGCTGTCGACGCCCGTGCTGCTCGCGGCGCTGCTGGCGCTGCTGGCGCCCTGGGCGCGCCGCCTGGCGCTGCACCTGTGGCGGGTCGGCCGCCAGGTGTACCTGACCCTGGACGTGCCCGGGCCCGCCTCCCTGCCCCTGGTCGGCACGCTGCCCGCCTTCCTCCGCTTCTGGGAGGACATGGAGGGCACGCTGCTCGACCTGCTCGACGAGTACGGCCCCACCGTGCGCTTCCGCATGGCGGACCGCGTCGCGCTGCTCGTCATGCACCCCGACGACGTGCAGGTCAGCAGCGCGGCCGACAAAGTTTTTTTTTTTTTTTTTTTAAACATCACCGCTGCCGCACGGGGACGGGAGGGGTTATGTACCTTTGTATCCTCCCGCCCGCAGGCCGTGTGCACGCACCCGGCCCTCGTCAACAAGGCCGAGCACCTGATCCGCTTCCTGCGGCCCTTCACCGGCGACGGGCTGCTCCTGCTCAACGGCCGCGAGCACCGCGTCCACCGCAAGGCCATCTCGCCCTCGCTGCACTTCGACATCCTGCGGGTGGGTCAGGTCAGAGGTCGTACCGGACCGGCGGCTCTCTGGACCAACCGCGAGCAGCCCGCTTACCCCCGCCCCGACCGGACCGTCACAGGACGGGTAGGCCCCCCGAGGACCCAGCGCCCGGCCCCGCGCCGCACCGCCTCGCGCCTGCTGAGTCGAGCATAGGCAGCCCGCTCCACCGCAGTGCGTGTCCTGTACACTCGGTGCTACTTGATTCCCTCGCGGATTTGAATGTCTCCGGCGCAATCGACCCGCCTGCCAGCCTTGTTACTGAAACATTGCTAGAAATTTTTTTTTAATTTAAATTGTGTTAGGATAAATAGGTTGCGGCGGCGCGCGCCGCCCGTGCCGCGGCAGGGCCGCCACGGCGTGGCGCGGCGGGGCGGGACGGGTTGTATGTAGAGTGGCGACGGGAAATGCAGATGGTGCATAATTGTGCACGTTCGACTCGTGCGACTTCTGCTTGCAGTTCGACTCGCGGGCACACTCGTAAAAATCGTCCTTATGGTGAAAAAAAAGAGGAAATTCTATTGAATGAAATATCTATTCTATCATGTTGAAAATTTTACAGTGGGGTTTCTTTCATACCTCTGGTACTGTTAAATCAGTCATACGTACTTTTCTTCCAATAGCAATATTTATTCTGTGTACAAAGTGATCCATTTTTCGGGAGTAGGCGGTGTGACAGAAAAGGATTTACGTTAACAATTTTATTACGATATAAGTCCTTGAGGCAGGCAGAACTCCGAACAAGTATTTTTTTTTTTTTTTTTTTTTTTTTGTCCGTTTACGTCCTTTGTAACCCTGGCCGTGAGGCCCCACTGTCGTTTGTCCTGCTGCAGGAGTTCGTGGCCGTGTTCGACAAGAACTCCAGGACGCTGGCGCAGCGCCTGGACAAGCACGCCGACGACGGCCTGGTCTTCGACGTGCACCGCGAGTTCGGCAAGCTGACGAGCAGCACGCTGCAGGAGACGGTGCTGTCCCTCAGCGTGGACCAGGGCGCAGGCAAGGCCGGCGACGTCTTCAACGAGGTCGGGGACATCGCCATGTACCGGGGGATGCGTCCATGGTGAGACGAATTTTTTTTATTTTATTTTTTTATTTTAGAGAAATTCAGAAAAAATCAAAATTAAAAATTGGGGGAGGGGGGAATTCAGTATAAATTCAGAAAAATTAAGGAAAACTCACAAAAAGTCACGACAGTTGTACACCGAGATTCGTAGTTGTTTATCCCCCCAGGTATCCCTGCCCTGCCCAGGGGGACTGCCTGACAGGTTCTAGAAGACGTTGCGTAACCCTATGACGGTGTCCCGTAGGTGGCAGAATGACACGGTGTTCCGCCTGCTCTGCTCGCGCTACGAGCAGCACCGGCGCGCCGAGGACGACATGGACGCCATCGTGTCGCGCGTCCTGGCCGCCAAGAGCGCGGAGGTGGCCCGGGGCGCGCCCGCGCCGCCGCACCGCCGCATGGCCTTCCTGGACCACGTGCTGCGCTCCCAGGAGGCGCACGCCATGTCCGAGCCCGAGCTGCGCGCCGAGCTCAAGACCCTGCTGTTCGCGGGCTCCGCCACCTCCATGGACTTCCTGTCGTACCTGACGGTCGTGCTGACCATCCTGCCGGACGTGCAGGCCAGGCTGCAGCAGGTTCGGACGTCGCGCACCTCTGGCTGTGCGAGTTGACATTCGTACACTACTCGTCCCTGCGAGAGCGAGCGTGTGACATTCCCAGGAAAAAAAAAAACACCATTGACCTGTTCGAGTGTACGAAAGGGAACTTACACAATGGCAGAAAGTGTGCGACGCCTGGGTTTTCAGTGCAGAGTTCCGCATGTTGAGGACTCGCAAAGCCTCCTCGACGTCACTAGAACCCTTGACAGTGTCGCGACGCGTCACAGCGACCTTAAATAGTTTGCATACTCCTCTACCGCCACTAACAACAACACAAAAAAAAGTCACCAGTACGACATCCACGCGAGATTATCGTAAACATTTACCCATTTAAAATAAAATAAAAATTCTCGTGCCCCCCAGGAGGTTGACGGGGTGTTCGGGGCACCGGGCGCGGTGGGCGCGGACCGGCCGCTGCTGCCGGAGGACCTGCCGCACCTGGACTACACGGAGCGCGTGGTGAAGGAGGCCCTGCGCCTGGCGCCGCCCGTGCCCATGCTGTTCCGCCAGGCCAGCAGCGACGTCACGCTGCCCCGGGGCGTCTTCGTCCCGGAGGGCACCGTCGTCATCCTCGTGCCCGCGGGCACGCACCGCATGCCCAGGTAAGTATCTTGTACAGAGCGAGGCGAAAAAAAAACTCGGAATTTAAATGTCGTTAATTTTTGCAAATTTACTTTTTTTAAAATTTTTGCTTTGATTTTTTTCCCTAAATTTCTCGAAGTTTTTCAAAATTTTCCTGAATTCTTCTGATTTTTTTTTAAATTATAAGGTGCACAAAAATTTCAGAGTTGTTTCCTCATCGGTAAGAGTTGTGGGTAGCCGTCTGGCCTGGCTCGAGTGAGATGGTTCTCTTTGACGTACTGTTCAGCGTGTTCCCGGAGCCGCTGCGGTTCGACCCGGACCGCTTCCTGCCGGAGCGCAGCCAGGGCCGCCACCCCTACTCCTTCCTGCCGTTCAGCGCCGGCCCCAGGAACTGCGTGGGCTTCCGCTACGCGCTCATGTTCGTCAAGACGGCGGTGGCCACCCTGATGCGGAGCTACACCTTCCTGCCGCCGCCCGCGGGCTCGGGCGCGCCCGGGACGCTGCAGGAGCTGCACCGCCAGATGCAGCCCGGCGCCACCATGACCATCAAGGGCGGCGCGCGCGTGCGCGTGGCGCGCAGGCCGCCCGGGAGCTAGGCAGCCCAACCAGCGCCGTCGCGGGGGCGCCGCGGGGCAGCAGGGCTCAACCACGCAGCTTACAAAAAAAATAAAATACAAATAAAAATTAAATCATTGCTGGAATGTCACGGCTTTTTGTACGTGATAAACTGCCGAAAGTAACATGCAGTGTAAAAGTAAGGATGGGTTGCTCAGATGGGATTGTCACATCACAAACATTCAGGACGAGGAATTCTGTTTCATCATCACCGCAACAATTTCCGCGGCCCGTGCGCGAACCCGGCACCTGCGAGTTGCCTGACCAGTGCCGTATCGACTGCTCTACGGGTGCAGCGATTGAAGAGGGGGAAGAGAGCGCGAAAATGAATGTGGGTGCTGGCCCAGTCAGGGTAGGCAACATTGCATCAGAAACGCGAAATACATGGTGTGGTTATAGGTAGATTTTTATCTAAATGTCCAAAAGCGCAATTTTTTAGAAGGGATAAAATTAGCTTTGTGGTTGCATTGGTGGCCGGGGGACAAAACTTAATCGCTCTTCAATAGGCACACACCCGTTTAGCTGTTGGCTGCTTTGGCTGCTCGAGATATCGATCGCTGTTTACACCACCGGCATCCTCGCTTTGTTTATTCTTTACGCTCCCTGTCGTCTGCTTGTCGTCAGCCTAGCCGAAAAGGGAAGGCATTTTCCTGGAGTCTCCTGCTCTGCCTGCGATGCTCTACGCTCCTTAGTTTCTCTGAGACGACGAGTTGGTCGCGGGGGGTCATCGGGTGGCGCTTGGTGCCTCACAGGGGGCGCTAGCGCGCACTAGGCGTCGCGACGTCCCGAAGCTCGCTCGGTCCTCGGTCGTCGGGGAGGTGCGGGTGCGGGTGTGAGGGGCCCAAGCTAACGCGTAGCGTCGCGTCATGCAGTTGTGGCCCGGGACACTGACCTTACACGACGTGGAGCGCATCATGCCCGCCGTGCTCACGGTGCTCGTGCCCCTGGTGGCGACGCTGTGCTTCATCAGGGCGCTCACGTCCTGGTCCTGGGGCCGCTGCGCCAGCGTCATGTCCCAGGAGGGCAAGGTGTTCCTGGTGACGGGCGCCAACAGCGGGCTGGGCAAGGAGACGGCGCGCATGTTGGCGCAGAGGAACGGGCGGGTCATCATGGCCTGCAGGGACATGGCGGCCGCCTACCTCGCCGTCGAGGACATCCGCAAGACGACGCCTCTCGGAGAGCTGGTATACCTACACCAGGGCCCTTTGTTCTTCAAAGAGGAGTCGCAATCATCTTGATTTTTTATTTGTTTTTTTTCGACTCGGTACTTTCATTCCAGATTCCCATGCAGTTGGATCTCGCCTCCCTTGAATCTGTGTACACCTTTGCCCAGGAAGTCCTTGCGGATTTTCCTCAGATACACGTCCTGATCAATAATGCTGGTCTTTCAATCCCCGATGAGAAGCAGGCAATGACTGAAGACGGTATTGAAATGCACTTTGGCGTGAATCATCTTGGTCATTTTTTCCTGACCAATCTTCTTTTAGAGAGACTTAAAGACTCCACACCCAGCAGGTACTTGATGTTTTTCTTTTCCTTGCCTCTATTAACTGTACACTTTAGTGTGACTAACTGAATGTTTCTTCCTCCTGTAGAATAATAAATGTTTCATCACTCCTGCATCGTCATGGTATTATTGATTTTGATCATTTGAGCAAAGGTCCACTCCCATCTCAAAAGAGCGGTAATTTGCCTCCAGCCTACTGCAACTCTAAATTGTGCAATGTCTACCATGCAATGGAGCTGGGCGAGAGGCTCGGGGATTCAGGAGTTGACGTTTATACATTGTGTCCTGGGTGGTGTTATTCTGGACTGATGCGACACTACAATTTTCCCTGGTACAAGTACATAACTATATTTCCCATAGCATTCCTATTTATGAGATCTGCAAACAAGGTATGTTTTATTATGGGTCCCCCCAACTGCAAGTAGTTTGCAATTTACTGAATAATTTTTGTTTTTTTATAACTTATTGTACTTTTTTTCCTTTGCCAGGGAGCCCAAGGAATTGTGCACTGTGCTCTTGAGGAGAGTCTTTCCAAAAACTATGGCTCATTCGGATTTTATCGAAACTGCCGACCTTTTACATCACCTACTACTTTTAGTCCTGAAATTGCCAAACAGTTATGGGAGTATAGTGACAATTTAATCAAGTTTCAGGCCCCTGCAATTGTAAAACGTACGTTAAACTAAAAATGTTTTAAATGTGTGTTTTTTGTTTTGTTTTTTTCAAGAAATGTTAATTTTAAGTCAAGACATTTAGATAGCTTTGTCATTCTTGTGTTCCAATATGTGCTGAGTGTTTTCAAGAAATAGTGTTCCTTCTGTATTAGCTTACAATTTAGATACTCTTCCTTATAGCTCTCTAATTTTTAAATTGTGTGAAAGAAAGTTTTCTTCATTACCAGCTGAATTTTATTTAAATCTAATGTGGGATTTTTATATAGAGTTTTGGAAACACTGTTCCCTTCTTGACCCTTTTGCGTCTGTGAAATCCTTTTTTCTCTTCACCCTCAGTGATGCAGTTCATTATTTCTTTCAAATTACACTGACCCAAAAACTGATGTTGACAGATATTTTGGTATCAAGTTAGGGACCAAGCTGTTTTAATAAATGACACCTCTGTAGCTATGTAGCTATTGTTGTGAATGGAAAATTTGTTTAACAAATAAACTTAAGGTGTAATGTTATTTTTTATTTATCTATTTTTAAGATGGTTTTCCTTTTTTTACGGCCTCTAACCCAATACGTGATTTTTAGCACGTACTTCTTTCTGCTTTGTTTGGCCATAGTTTGTCTGCTTGCAATGATAATGCCTTCTGCTATGACGTCACACCATGTCCAACTTACAAAACAAAAACTAAGTTAGCACTAATTTGTGAATTTCGTTCAGGCTGAATGGTGTCAGGTCCAGTTTCCCATCTAAGTCCAATCTTCAGATTTAATTTTAAGGCCACGACTGAGATAGATAAAGAGGGCATTGGAGGCGAGCGTGGACGGCGCGCCGCAGGTGTCGGATGCCATTGCTCCTCGCACGGACAGCAAGCAGAAGGCACGGTACGAGAAGCGAAACGGGAAATGGAGATCATGTTCAGTTGATGACTAAATAGCATCCATTCTTTTCCACATTATCGTCATCAATAATTTGTTTTCTTAAAAATGGGCAAATTCTACGAGAGTAGCACTGTTTTCCAATATAATTGGCAGCAGGTCGCTCAGGCATTCTGGAAACGGTACCCTAACCCCCACAGGTAAGTACATTTTTGAAGAAAACTTTTGTGTTTTTGACGTCGATTTAGACAATTATTACAGTTGTGAGCAATTTTCCAGTAAACTTATAAGCTCAGACTCTACTGTCCAGTTATTTTCATTCCAACTTTTTCTGGTGCAAAATATTTCATGTACAAAGGTCACATTTATGAAACAGTATGGTAAAGTTGTGTATGCCTGTGCAGTTCTCATGTTTTGAGTGAAGACACTATCTTCAGAGAGGTTCGAGGAAATAAACTTTTTACCAAAAGACTTCTAACGAAGACCAACAGAGTCCCTAAATGGGGTGAGCGATTCATCAGCAACCCCAAGGTTGGAATCATTGAAGAATCTGTGGTTGACCCGAACAATCAAACCCTTACAACATATACCCGCAATGTTGGTTACACAAAAGTTATGGTAAGTATTCATATTTAATCATTTAATCATTCTATTAAGTCTATTACTGTAGATGTAATTAATGTCTTTGCTTCCAGTCTGTGATTGAAAAAGTTGTCTACCGAGTTAGTGATGACAACCCTGACTGGACTGTTGCTGTGCGTTCTGGATGGATAGACTCTGAAGTTTTTGGATTCAAACATGCAATTCAAGCATTTGGTGTGGAAAGATTTAGGAAAAACTGCACTCAGATGGTTTTGGGATTCAACTATGTTTTAAGCAAGTTATATCCACTTCATGGCCAAAATAGTCATGATGGTTCCATTATTCAAGAAGAAAAGTCTTCTGTACAGGAAGCTAAAGAAAAACTAAAAGATGCTGCCAAGAGAGCTTCAGACTTGGCCATGGCTAAAGCTACCCCAATTCTTGCATCATGTCAAGATTGATACTCATCAGTTTTTGAACTTGAAGGACATGTTTCATTTATCATTCTCAGATGTAAAGATGGTTCTTTACATCCCTGTTTTCCATAAAACACATCTCTTTGTGTAAATGTGTTTGAAAATGTGATTCCACAGTAAATTATGGAAGTTGTTAAAAAATCTATATTTTCTATGGCACTTCTGTTGTCTTCCAGCACGAGTCTCTAGTGCTAGCAGGCACCAAAGGGTATAAGATTCGCATTTAGCACAGGGTATATAAGGCAAAGCTGCTATGGGAATGTGTGTCCTTTTCTTGTGCCCTTGTTCATTACCATCTCATAGAGTCAATACAGGTGTGTGACTCATGAGTCAAAGTTAAAGTGGTCATGCCATATGGATTAAAAAGCATTATCTTTAATGTGTAGTCAATAGGTAGTTATTTCACACGTGCTGTTTTGTACCATGCTTGTGAATACCAAAAACAAAGGAAAAAATGGAATTAGTAGTTTATGCGTGCTACTTCTTCACCTTTATGTTTTGACCTTTCTATAATGAATAAATATTTCAAAGACACGAACAAGAAGAATACACTTGAGGTAAGGCAGCTGAAGGAACTAGATTGTAGAGTATATGAAGGTGTGTGATGTCTAGTGTTTATGTAACTGTGATTTATTAATTGATGTTGTTTAAGGTCATTAGTGGCTTTGGCCTACTTTATGTTTCCCTGTAAATATCTGAGCAACATTTCTTCTTTAGTTGTTACTCAGGCCCTGCAATTCAAGACCATCCCCTTTATGATAGCACTTATTACTAGGGGCTGTCTGTATTTTTAAACAAAAATATTATTCTCTGATACAGTGGTCAGTGCATTATTGCAAAAGGCCTTAAAAATTATAAATCAATGACCCAAAAATTCCTATCTTAGTAGGTCAATGAATTGTGTACAAAATGTATGTGACGGTACTTTGCCCAAGTGTCTGAACAAAAAAAACATCCAGTTTTCTTGGTTACCCTTTTAATTTCTGTTACCATATTGACCAAGGGATGAACATTCATGGAAAAGCCGAAGTATAACTTGGTTAAGCAAAGATTCACTTACATAATTAGTGTATCAGTTTAATCTGTACAAGTTGGGTTCTATTAAGAACTAAGTTTATTCTCTAATAATTGTTATAAACCTAAACCCCAATAAAAATGCACATTTGATAAAACAATGTCTTTAAATTCTACGAACACCCTAAGATAAAATTGTATGCTCGGTACTGCCCGAGGGTTAATTTATCCGAGAGGTAGGCAATTTCCTAAAAAAAAAAAACGTCATTCAGTTTTCCGTTTTGAAGTTGCGCGGGCCCCCAAGGGTCTGTTCGTCCGAAAACCCTGTCGTCTGTCTGCGAGGAAATGCAGTATTCCTGATAGCTCGTTAAGTGTTCGGGCGAGGTGGCTTAGGGGCCTATGTTCTCACTAACGAAGTCCGGTATAGGACTCCTAGGACTTGCTATGTGTTTTTTGGTCCCAGAAGAAAGTTACAAATAAGTTTGGTCGAAATCGGAGACAATTTTTTTTCGCCCGAAAATCGCAAAAACGCAAAGGCTATAGCCTTTGCATCTTCACGATTTTCGGCCAAAAATTAATATTCTCCGAAATGACGGGGGTTGTGCAGGGGGACTCTAACGTACCCCTAGACCGACCCCCAAGGGTCTGTTCGTCCGAAAACGCGGTCTGTCTGCCAGGAAATGCAGTATTCCTGATAGCTCGTGAAGTGTTCGGGCGAGGTGGCTTAGGGGCCTATTTTCTCACTAACGAAGTCCGGTATGGGACTCCTGGGACTTGATATGTGTTTTTTGGTCCCTGAAGAAAGTTACAAATAAGTTAGGTCGAAATCGGAGACAATTTTTTTTTTCGCCCGAAAATCGCAAAAATGCAAAGGCTATAGCCTTTGCATTTTTAACGATTTTCGGCCCCAAACGAATTTGCTTCAAAATGACGGGGGTTGTGCAGGGGGACTCTAACGTACCCCTAGACCAACCCTTATGGGTCAGTTCGTCCGAAAACGCGGTCTGTCTGCGAGGAAATGCAGTATTCCTGATAGCGCGCAATTTGTGCTGGCGGGGTGGTTTAAGGGCCTATTTTCTCACTAATTAAGTCCAGTGTAGGTATGTCGGCCGCCAAGGCGGTATCTCGGCGCAACTTCAAAACGGAAGGGTGTGTGTAGTTTAAGCGTGCGCATGGATGCATGCATGCGTGCATCGATGACAGTTCGCGAAGACCTGGAGCGGTGTTGAAGATCGCCGACAGGCTCAAATACATCCCTGCCTTGAGCAATAGCTCTGCCTAGGATTATTCCTCTGCTGGTTAAGCCGCGCTGGTTGAACGTCGCGCCCGTCCGGCCTCGCGCCGTTCACGCCCGGAACTTGTGAGGAATGGAAGCAGTGGAAGCGGGGAGGGAAAGGGAAGTCACGGTGGTTGAACGTGCCGCTTGCCACTTTCGCGCCTGAGAGGTAGGCAGACCATTTGACGCTTCGACGAGACGAAAACCGAGGTGTTTGGAGTTTGGAGGCCGCGTCCTCTGCCCTCTACGGCGTGCATCGAGGAAACACGGGAAGTCGGAGGTGAGTATATACCACATTCCCGAATTTGTTAAATGTAATTGTGAAATTTGTTTTCAATGTGATATCGTGTAAATCACTTATTGGGAGAAGAAGGATTTGTTTTATTTATTGTGTAAATGTCATACATTTACATTTTATTTTGCTCGCGCTCGCGAGTAGAAATTGAACGCCCTTTCTTCCTACATGTTCCTAATTTTCCTGAGAGCTTTGAATTAATCGACAGTTTTGGGTGTAACTCTTTAATGGAATTAATGGAATCGACATTTTATAATTTCCTTAGAACAGTAGACGGTGGTGGCCAATAGTGGCTTAGCGTAATGCAAAGCTGAACCAAACGACATAACCTCATCGTGTAACCCTCCCATAAGTAAAAGGTTACTGAGCTATTATCGAATACATTTCCGTTGATTGCACGCATATTGTAAGATTAAAATTAATTTAAAATATACGTCTTCGAATGTAAACGAAATTTTTCCATGCAGCTTTCTGCTGTTGTTGTGTAAAATTCATGTTTGCAGCCGGATTTTCTATTTCTCTTTATGTTCCTTTGTATAAAATAACTTTTGATACAGTGTGTTGTATTTTTTGATCGACTTTGTCCTGCTTGCTTGTTTGAAGTAGTGTCAAGTTGTGAACCAACTTATTTCTTTTTTCTTCCCAGTTGTAAATGCTGTCTTTATTATGCGCACTTCTGTGAGAGAAAAATATGGTTACGGATCCTTCAAAGTTTTCACCTTTTTTCTTTTATTTTGTTTCTGTTTCAGATTCTACTGAAAGAGTATTTGAGGGAAAATCCACTTGCTACTCGAGCTCCCAAGTTATTGCCTCACTTCCACCAGTATATGAATCTCGATGGATCCCTTCCCCTTCCACCTTCTGCGGTAAGTTTACATTAGTAATTATTTAATTAGTCAACTGTGCTTTCTTCTTCTCACACATGTCTCTATATATTAGTTGTTCTTGATTTCATAGTATGAATCCAAACGGGAAACCCAAATGCTTCTTCAATAGTCAAGTGGAAAATCCAATTACCGTACCTCAATAACTACCAGGTTAGTAGGTTAGTGTGCTCCTTGTTGACTGTTTATTTTTAGACTGGTAATATCATAAAATATAATTCCATAAGTCACATTTTGCTAATAAATCAATCTTTATAACCGCAGATTTTGCTGAGTCAGTCTGGAAGGGAAAATCCAGTTGGCGCCACACCTATTTTTCCTCAAGGTGTTACTTTTCAATCTCAACTCTACATCAGGTATGTTTGCTGAGCACAATTCGAGAGAGAGAGATCTAGTTTTGTCCATGCCTCTTCCTAGCTGAAGGGAGCCGGGCAGTTCAAGTGTCAAGTAGTATGGAAATTAAAAGGGATTTACGATTTTAACTGTGATAATGTCAGTTGCTTCAAGCCGATAGTACTTTGATGTTCTGTGAGTAGCCAGGGGGCTGTCCAGTAGCTAAGCAGAGCAGAGCAGAGCAGAGCAGATATGTGCTCTAGCTTCCCCCCTCTGCAGACCTAACAATCTCCACCCTTCCGCATTTATTAGCAACTTTAGTCGAGGAAAATCCTTACATGGAATTCCAATTCCATTAATTTAACATGACACTATTGACAGAATTATTTTTTCAGGCGCTTTGCGGGCGGGGGGGGTGCTGTTCTGCTCTGGTCTCTGCTCTGCTCTGCTCTGCTCTGCTTCGCTACTGGACAGCCCCCAGGTACTGTATATGTATCTGCACTTGGTATGGTTTGAGTGCCAGACACTATTGTAACTTAGAGAGGGGGGGAAAAAGTCTTGAAAAGAGAAGTTGGTGTTGCCTTGTCAATAAACATTCAACTCTGGTCTTTGAGATAAGTTAAATAAATAAATATTGTATGATCAACCTTTGTGTCAAAAATTAATATTGAAGCCAAAAGTACAAAGCTTGAAAGGTACAAATGAAAAAAACTGAGTATCACACAAATTATTTTCTTGCCCGAGTTACTAAGCCTCTTGAGAAGTCTGTTGACTTAAGCCAACCATGGAGACAAATGGCTTCATTCACAAATTCTGATTATTTGATATCAATCAAATGCCTTGTGATGTATCACAGACTTTGTCCTCAAAATTCTTCCTGTTGAGTGAAGTGCCCTTCTCTAAGCTAGTTTTCATGTATTTGTCCTATCAAGCTGAGTTTATTACAGTACATAGTGTAACATGGATTTACGTTTACTCTGCCTGAAACCCTTGTGTAGCCTATTGATGTGAGAAGTGGTAGAAGGAGCTTTGATAACGCATCACTTTGAAACCTTAGATGCTTTTGAGGGTTAGCATTTCCCTGCCAAATATGTCTGCCATCTGTTGACATACACGTGGGACTCGGTCTTGCTATTCAGGATTTAAACTATCTGACCCTTAACAAGTACTTTGCATGTGCATATGTTGGCAAGTTCCTGAGAGTTTAGCAACACCTCTCATGACTTTTAGGAGTCGCAAGGATTATTTACGGAAACATGTTGTTTCAGAGGTGATACAAATTCTCTTTATTGATACGAATGTATACAACTATTCAGCTGCGTGTCACTATCCACATTACTCACATGGTCCTAGATAACAGCAATGGGACAAACTGTTTGTTGGTTCCAGCATGCCATCCCGAAGACTGCTCTTCTCCAAACGTACCCTCTGTTGAGCTTTTGTGGTGTCCAGCTGACCTGGAACATCGAAGTAAGAAATTACATTTTGTTGCAGATCATCCTCGGCAATGAACAAGTTTGAGGACAAAGCCAACTGAATGCAGCCACACATCCAAACAAAAGCTATATGCTCCTGATTGTTGCTACTAGGTAAGAAACAATCATGAATATTCTGTTCATTTCTATCACTTTTCTTGGTTCTCCCCTCGGCATAATACAGTTCTAACCCTTCCAACACGTGGCTAGCAGACACGTGCTGCCATTTCCGCGTGGCTTGGGACATTTCTAACCCTGCCAACACGTGGCCGGCGATTAAGAAAAGGACAACTCTGAACAAATTACTTACCTCTGCTTGATTCCTGTTGCCCGCAGCACGACGTCGTTCTCGTCAGCATCCAGAAACGTGCAATGGGGGCCCGACAACAAGTGCATGGCGACCAAGCGTGTGAAATCCTGCAATATCCAAGATTTAGTGCTACAAACGAATGGCACGACCTGGCGACGGGCGTCACAGAACGACAGCAGGACAAAACGTACGTACCTTGTTTACTGGACGATCGCTGAGGTGCTTTGCTGGGCTGGCCCTTCTGGTTGATAGTGCGGTCGATGGCGAGGAGCAAGGCTAAAGCTAGGACAATGCTGAAAAGAAAAGCCAGGCTGGAAATTTACCTTTTTTAAAAACATTTGTGGTTGGCGATGCGGGGCGAGGCGAGGCGGGCGGGGACAGCCGCAGCGACGGAGCTAGCAGGCGCGCACGCCGCGGGCGCCGGCCGCACCGGCACCGGAGACATGACAACCTTCCCTGCTCACTGCCCGGCCTCCACTGACGCTCCGGCCGGGCAGTGAGCAGGGAAGGTTGTCTTGTCTCCGGTGCCGGTGCGGCCGGCGCCCGCGGCGTGCGCGCCCGCTGCTAGCCCGTCGCTGCGGCTGTCCCCGCCCGCCTCGCCTCGCCCCGCATCGCCAACCACAAATGTTTTTCAAAAAGGTAAATTTCCAGCCTGGCTTTTCTTTTCAGCATTGTCCTAGCTTTGAAATATTCCCCTCTATCATATTAATAACAAATTAACAGCTTCTTGCCCGATATTCTGCTGCACATAATTTTTGTCAATGTTAGCACATGTTTACTCTAACCTAATGTTTGCTTTAGGTTACCGAGATCATAATACTCCTGGTACAGTATCAACATGGGAGGTCCTCTTGAGTTGAATGGTCAGGAAAGAAGCTTCTGCCCTCAGTGTTTTATCAGTTGTCCTTGGACGTACCAGCCTTCAAAAGTGTACCGTGTAAGTTATTTCTCTAACAATTTACGAGTCTCTTTCATTTTCCTGTGCAAACTTTACATATTCTTTTCTTTTCCAGCTGGTTGTGTTCATGCGACGACTATCCTGCTTACTGGAGATGGATAATAGAAAGTCTACGAGATTCCTCAGGTATGTCATGTTGTTCAATATTTATAAATTTCACATTCCATGGCATCAAAAAATGATGAGACATTTGATACTGCTGGTCAAAGATTTACTCTTATTGTTATTTTATTTTTTATTCAGGAGTGCTGCAATGCTTTGAGACCCGTCACCAGTCAGAATGGAGTGCTCCTCGATGTTTCAAGAACATTTTATAGCAGAAGCCCTTGTCATTGCAAAAGGAGACTGGTGTGCATAGGGTGGATAAAAATTTAGTCCACCTGAAGCGTGCTTGTGCTAATCGCAGACCTGTGGAAAAAACCCAACTGTTCACGCAGTAAGTTATATCTCTGTCATCTTAGAACTGTAATTCAATGCATGATCAGATGTTAATTGATAATATTTCCCCATTGGGGTATGGCATTAGTCTGTTCAGACTGTCCCAGTAGATGTCTGTTATTGAACAGCTGTGGTTGAGAGGACCCTATGAGCGACAGCCGTGGGAGGTAACCCTTCTAAGCTTTGTAATTTTCCTTCTACCTGACCTCGCTCGACAGATTGTTGAGAAAACTCTGTTCTTATCTTTGTTAACTCTGTGAAAACGTTACCCTTTTTTTTCCTGTTAAAACGCCACATATATATGGGCTTAGCAGACTGGAGTTTCACAATGTAAAGGTGATATCTTGAGTCATGTGGAATGCCTCTGCCATAAATATAATAGTTTCCTATTGACTTAATTGGAGATTGTATTATGTTAGTGTATCTGAAGTTATAGTGCATGAGCTGTAACCAAATTACTTTGCTTTTAGCTACTTCCCCTTTTATATGTGTGATAAACTGCACATGCAGAAATGAACTATGTCTAACAAAGAATTGCCTTTAGGCACATGTTCAACTTCATCAGTAATTAATTGTGTTAAAGGAAAAAAAAATGCTATTGACCATGATATTTGACAATGATTACTTGGATTTCTGTCAAGGATCTAGGTTGTTTCATTTCAGTAGATGTGAGTGCTTTTCTTACAAACTGAGACTGGTGCTGTAGTACTTATTGTGTTACTTTAATTTATATATACTTATATATGTGTATCTTAAGCCTTCAGCCTCAGTAAAACCTAAAACACTATCAATTGAATCTATTGGATCATTTTGATATGATCCTGAATTTTTTGTTATAATTTTTTTATCCGGTCAAGAAGGATATTGAGTGTGGTCTGTCTTCCAATTCTAATGCTGTTGCCACTGCCAGAATACAAATCATTTTTTTTCCCTCCCCTTTTAAAAGAAATTAATGATCTTCACTTTTATTATATAGTGTATTTTAAATTGATCACTTAAGTGGTACTCTTGTGCCATATGATTACTGTCTTGTGCTTAAAATTATTATTGTTGTTATTACTACTGACGAGTCTATCAGATGTCTGTGCCTTCAATTTTTTCGGCCTTGTCCTAAGTGGTGCTAAATGTTTTCACTCTAGGTTTGTCATGATTAGTAATAAGCCCAGCTTACTTTGCTATTTTTAATTATTGTGAGTCTTTTACAAATTACAAAGACCTTCATGTCATTTATGATTAACATTTCCTTATATAATCCTAACAAGAATTTGCATTCAGTCAATCACAATTATTCTCTAAACATTATCTGTACCATTTCTTTACCCATCTTGTCAATGTTCTCTCACCCATAATCAAGGTAGCCGTATGCTTTCTCCCACAAAGATGATGAAAATAGTTCATGTATTTAATAGGTAAGAATATGGACTTGTAATATTTTGCCATGAATAAATGTGAACAATTCTATAAACTTCTTTGCGTCTTCTTGATGAATACCCGACGCGACAGCCCTTTTGCCACACCAACTCCAGTTGAGTCTAGGGATACATTAGAGAGCCCCTGCCCACCCCAGTCATATCGTAGGAGTAAAAAAAAAAAAAATTCGGCCGGGACTTGAACCTGCAAAACGTCTCGCCAGCCGAGATGATTTGGGACGGGGGGAAGGTGCGTTAACCATCTCGGCTGGCGGGACGCACACCGTTCGGCGGTGCGAACTGGAATCCCTATCTACCACATGGACGGGGCCGGCAGAGGCGACCTCCGCTCCGACTCCGTTCTTGCCTCTTGGCGCTGAAAATGGCCGGTAGATAG
The DNA here is from genome assembly GCA_033675135.1 of Frankliniella intonsa. Taxonomy (NCBI): domain Eukaryota; kingdom Metazoa; phylum Arthropoda; class Insecta; order Thysanoptera; family Thripidae; genus Frankliniella; species Frankliniella intonsa. The sequence goes on along the minus strand of CM066246.1, from coordinate 9,382,052 downwards.
GATTCCAGTTCGCACTGCCGAACGGTGTGCGTCCCGCCAGCCGAGATGGTTAACGCACCTTCCCCGTCCCAAATCATCTCGGCTGGCGAGCGTTTTGCAGGTTCAGTCCTGGCAGAATTTTTTTTTTTTTTTACTCCTCTAATTGCACATTTGAAAATTGGCGGGCCGGAACCGGAAATGGCAACACTAGTTCCAACTTTCGCCGCCCCCGAAGCAGCACCGTCGCAAAACCTTCGAAAAACGCACAAAACGAGCATTTGGCGACGGTGCTGCTTCGGGGCGGCGAAAGTTGGAACTAGTGTTGCCATTTCCGGTTCCGGCCCGCCAATTTTCAAATGTGCATTCGTCACTTTAGTTCTGACTTTCGCCGCCACCGAAGCAGCACCGTCGCAAAACCTTCGAAAAACGCAAAATCGAGCATTTGGCGACGGTGCTGCTTCGGGGCGGCCAAAGTCGGAACTATTATGCCGCCATTTCCGTTTCCGCCCCGCCAATTTTCAAATGTGTGTCCGACAGCCGAGATGGTTAACGCACCTTCCCCTGACCCAAATAATCTCGCCTGGCGAGACGTTGTGCTGGTTAGGTTAAGTCCCAACCGAGTATATTTTTCTTAAGTCCCGATCATTAGGGAACAACATATTGTCGAAGACTAAATAAAGTATTCAGTTGACAATGTGGAGAGGGCTATTTATTTTTATTAGTTTCATCAGGATAAAATTCAGACGGTTTATCAGATCATACCATTGTATACAGGTTACAGCCGCAAACACAATATTTACAATTCTTATATCTAAATACATAAGGATTACTTCAGACCATAATTTTACTAAGAAGAAGCTAGAAATTATGTACCGAACTAGTTGCCATTAGAAGAAGTTGATGAGAAAACAAAACATGATGGAAAAATTAACATGGTTGTTGTTTTGTCAACGTCATAACCGGAAAGGCAGTGTTTTGAAATGGCTACTTAAAATTACAAACAAAATAACAAGTTAAAAAGTCCTTCATAGAATCTTACCATGAATAGTGGGACAAGCGTCATAAGAGTAGATAAATGATAAACAGTGTAATCATGGAAAAGACTCAACACTTTCTTTTTTAGATTCTTGTGCCCAACAACTTGTGCACCTCGCCAATTTCATTCAGTTCCCTACATTGAGCCACTCATTACAAAATAGTTACAAAATACTATGCCTGCCAGCAGATTTATCATATGTCCCATCATCAAAAAGTGTGTACCACTTTGCCTGCTATTTTTCTGATCTAAACAATGATAGAGGCGAGCTTCCTGTTTAACACTACTCACACAAACTAGCAGGCCAGCCCATGTAATTTGGGCTTTTTAGATTATTCAAGCCATCAAAGAGAAAACAAACATTGTGTTTAAAATAGCAGAAAGCAATATTTCAGTTAGCCAATCAAACTTTCCATCTCAACAATTTTAGGAACACAGTAAATTCAAGCCCCATATCAAAATAGGAAAAATACACAAAAGCAAAAAGGCAGACACTATTTCAATTCACAAAAGCATCATAGCATTGCTCATAGGGTCCTCTCAACCACAGCTGTTCAATAACAGAAATCTACTGGGACAGTCTGAACAGACTAATGCCATACCCCAGTGGGGAAATATTATCAATTAACATCTGATTATGCATTGAATTACAGTTCTAAGATGACAGAGATATAACTTACTGCGTGAACAGTTGGGTGATTTCCACAGGTCTGCAATTAGCACAACCACGCTTCAGGTGGACTAAATCTTTATACGCCCTATGCACACCAGTTTCCTTTTGCAGTGACAAGGGCTTCTGCTATGAAATGTTCTTGAAACATCGAGGAGCACTCCATTCTGGCTGGTGACGGGTCTCAAAGCATTGCAGCACTCCTGAATAAAAAATAAAATAAAAATAACAGTGAATCTTTGACCAGCAGTATCTAATGTCTCATTATATTTTGATGCCATGGAATGTGAAATTTAGAAATATGGAACAACATGACATACCTGAGGAATCTCGTAGACCAGGTTTGTATTATCCATCTCCAGTAAGCAGGACAAATAAAATTCACAAAGGTTGTTTGAAAGCTAGACGGCATACTGAGGATGAACATGCCATACTCTAAATGATTAAAACCTTGACAAAGTCTGGAAAAAGAAAAGGCCCAATTTAACTTTTGACTAATGTTACATTTAATTTTTCTGGGTAAAACGATGCAATATTGTTCAAAGAGCAACAATCATCAGGCACGAGCTGCAATTTCATATGGAAAGATCCCAACTAATGCATCAAGCCGTAATGACTCGGCTGAGTGTCCTAGCTTCCCTATTTTCTCCTAATTCTTATGCCCTTTGTTCAGCGCTGCCAAATCTTTTGATATTCAAATAAACAGGCAAGATTGCCTGATAAATAATACTACTGCTGCTGTTGACTTTTGCCTTATCGCATTTCATCAAGTCCAAGATTCCCTCAGACAGTACCAAGGATACCCTTTTTTTCCACATTTAAACGAGAAAGCAAAGTAAAATAAATTTCTGATTCACACTATTGCCCAAATAAAGAGGTTCATGGATGATCCATAGCTTGACCAAGTGTATAACTTGTCAGCCATGAGGTAACTTAACCTTCCTACCTACCTAACCTCCCTTGGACACTAAATAATCAGCTAGAATAAAACAATTACAGCCTTTCAAGGAAATAAAGAAAGTCCGTTAATACGAATATAATTAAAAAGTTATACACCCAATACTGATGGTTCATTCTAAGCTTTACGGTAGGCACTCAACCCACTCAGCAGCAGCAGAAAGAGGAAACATATGACCGAGGACGTTCAGTTTGTCCTCACCGGCACAATAAAATATGTGATTTCTATATAAACATATCGCAATCCTCTCAATTAGATAATTACGGAATATTATTACATTGGAAAAAAATACTATCACAATTACACTCACCAAATTCGGGAACACGCCGACATCGGCAATCGACATACTGTTCAGTTGTTTAGACTTCGGACGGACTTCCGGCTGCAGAGAGTGATGTCACTCACCCGCCAGAATTTGAGTTATTCAAAAGAGATTCAGAAACGAGAGCAACAGCCCCGCCAAGATAGGCGCCCCCGCCTTCAACGTGTACGTCGTCAGCCTGCTCGCCGCCCACCGCGCACTTTAAAGCAAAATTGTTTTTCGACCGAAAATCGTAAAAATGCAAAGGCCTTATGGCGATTATGACTAGGTGGCATCTCGTTCTTGTTTTCAACTTCAGCGACATGTTTTGTTGTACAAGTAGTAATTACTTGTCTCATTTTTTCCAAAGAAATGAAATTTTGGGATCAGCCTCAGATCTTGACTATACCTAGTTAAAATGATTGCATCTTTATCACAGAACACAGAATACCTATAGACAAAACACTTATACCAATTGAAACTGGAAATGCTGGTCTTGCCAGCATCTATGAAATTTGTGTACTGTTTTGTTGTTGAAAATGGCAAAACTGTATTAAGAATTCACTCACTTCCTCTACTGTACGTTTTCATGGTGCACCAATAATGTGTGGTGCTGGGACTGAGAATGAAAATCAGCCTAATTTGTTTAGAGTTCTCAAAAAATACTATTCAACTCAAAAATATAGTTCATAGTTGGAAGCAACACCAGCATTTCCAGTCTCAAATGGTATAAGTGTTATGTCTGTAGGTATTCTGTGTTCTGAGATGATGATGGAATCATGTTTAGGTGTTACACTGCACTGAGAACAATACTCGTTCTACTACCACCTAGTAGGTGAAGGTGGGTGGTAAAGAACGAGTAAAAAGAATAGGTCGGGATTGAATCTCCAATATGACTTGGGTGGGCAGGGGCACTCTAAAGTACACCTAGACCGATCCCCGATGGTTAGTTAATTGCATGTATACCATCTATTATAGTTGTTGCAAATAACACTGGGAAACATGCACGAGGCCCAGACCATCAAGACAGGTTTTGGAATATTTTCATTTATTTCTTTGGTACATAAGAGGTACTGCAAATGTTTGACTAGAGAGCGAACAATTTTGATTCATTTCCTTGATTAAAAAAAATAAAGCAGGCTGAATAAATTAAAAAAACAAACATGGACAAAAGTAAAAATTTGAAATATTCTTAAATCTTGATATGTTGATCCTGAGTCTATGTATTGCATTTTTAAGTTTTAAAACCCTGCCAGCACAGAGGACCATTTTTAAGAGAAATTTGGAAGGAAAAGTCAAAGTCACAGTTCACATGGATGGGAAGAAATGGTATACATGTTTTAAAAGTTCATAACTTAACAAGTGCAAACTAACAAAAAAGTAATACTTAAGACAAACAGGGAAAAAAAGAGAGAAAAAGGAAATTATTAAGTATGAATATAAATAGCTTAAGTTTAGGAGGAATACACAACCACACCACATTGTAATAAATTAATAAAACAAATTGTACAGGTACATTTAACATGAGAAATTAAAAATCACTCACAAACATTTAAAATAAAATAAAAAAAAAAAAAAATAAATAAAAATTAAAAAAAAAAAAAAAAAAATTGAGTATGAGAATAAGTAGAAAATCTTTGATATACTAAGAGGTGATTAATAATGTATTATATAAGACATGACAAAATATCTATGCTGTTTGTGCTATCAGACATAGTTGGTGAGTGTAGAGTCAGCACTTGATGTAACGACTAGAGTACTAAGTCTTTTAATGGGCACATAAGAACTGTGCACCTTAAAATATGATCTGCTATGGGTGGTAGCAAAAGTCTTAAGTTTTAAAGCAGATTGTCCTCTATGCATGAGATTGAGGACACTCTACTTCCTCAAAGAAAAAGGAAAAGCATAAAATTTAGAGCCCATGATAAATTGCTAAAGTTGTTTTTTTTCTCCCCCTTTTTTTACTCGTTCTTTACCACCCACCTTCACCTTCTAGGTGGTAGTAGAACGAGTATTGTTCTCAGTGCAGTGTAACACCTAAACATGATTCCATTATCACCTCAGAACACAGAATACCTACAGACATAACACTTATACCATTTGAGACTGGAAATGCTGGTGTTGCTACCAACTTTGAAGTATTTTTTGAGTTTAATAGTATTTTTTTGAGAACTCTTAACAAATTTGGCTGATTTTCATTCTAAGTCCCAGCACCACACATTATTGGTGCATCATGAAAACGTACAGTAGAGGAAGTGAGTGAATTCTGAATACAGTTTTGCCATTTTCAACAATAAATAAAAATGTTTTATTAATAGAACTTTTAAGTTTCCTAGCATTTTCAGAGTTTAGTTAATACAACTAGAAACTTGGGGAAATTTTCTAAGTCCCGCCTGCACGTAATGTATTGTTGGCCGGTGACAATGGCCGGCCGAGAGGCGTGGCGGCCAGGGTTGAGCCCAACGCGGACGTCAGGCAGAGCCCAACATCATACAAAACAGTACACAAATTTCATAAATGCTAGCAAGACCAGCATTTCCAGTTTCAATTGGTATAAGTGTTTTGTCTATAGGTATTCTGTGTTCTGTGATAAAGATGCAATCATTTTAAGATGTTACACTGCACATCTAAACTCTTACTATTGGAAGAGTCGTAAAGAACGAGTGCCCATTTTACCACAAAAGTAATTTTGTGTTTTCTTCTCCCTTGTTTTCTTTTTGAAATTTGGGTCTTAGATTAAGCCGATAAAGCAGACATTATCACTTTCCAAAAGAAGAATCACAACTATGAATTATTGGTCTCATCAGTCCGAGATTAGCCCAGAAATTCAATCCGTTACATTATGCACAGTACAGTACTTTAAATTCTTATCAACACTTACAATACGAACCTGTTGAACCCAATAACCAGCTCAAAAGCTTAATTTTTGTTGTTGACTATTTTCCAATTTAAGTTTTTGGTTCTGTGAATGAAACCACAGAAATGATAAATGCTATAATGCCTCTTAATTCTTCATCCATTCAAATTATTATTCGGGGCCACCACTAGAAGGTTGTAAAAGCATCACACTGCACTGCATTACACCATGATTACACAAAAATCTTGCTTCATGCCTAGCACACTATTCACGAATCAAGAAATCAAGAAGAACCTCGTAATTCCCATGAAATAGGAATTATGAAAAGTTCTAAAACAAATATAAAGCACCATTAGGCCAAGAAAACTCAATGGTAAGGTGTAGTATGAGGAAAGTCTACTATTTATCTTTAAAATTGAACACAATTAAATTTGGCTCATTTTCATCGTTGACAGAGGGACAAATTTCACAAATTCAAGATTACTTTAAAAATGCACAATATGCCCAGACTCAAAGTAAATATAGTGAGAGAGATAAATTTGATGTCAAATACATGGTATTTTATCTTATGCATACAACTTCATGACAATTACTTCAAAATACTGTGCAAGGAAAAATTTAACCACATTGAATTATGAAAGTTGTTTAAAAATAGTATAATAGGGTCTAAGTGACAAAATTTTTACTTTGTTATTGCATACATAAAAATAATAATTAATAACTATAACTTTTTATGTAAGCTACAAGTAATAAACACAGAAAGATTTTTACCCTTTTGAATTTTTCAACAGTGGAGATTAAAAATAGAACTTTTGTTAGTTGTCTACTCTATTAGGTACACCAAGAGAAATACATTATGGGGATTCAAGAAAATAAGAGCTTTTTTAAAATACTAAACTAAAAACAATGATGAGATGATGAAGTATAAAAAGACCATAAGTTACCTAAAGTACAGCAAAATATCTAAATGGCTACCCACTGCCCCATGAGTTTCATTTCCTTCCAAATTTAGGAGATTACAACTATAACACCAGATATTACGAATGAACCATCATGAAATCTATTCACACAAAGAAATAGGTAGTGCCTCTTAGATTGATGCAAAAGATTAATTTCCTCAAATATCTCCAAATATTTTTGAAATCTACTTTCCAGCTGGCAAAGATGCAGAAGTTAATTGTTTGATGGGATAAGGTAACAATGTGATGTAAATAATACGGGAAGCAGGTGTTGTACTGACAATTCCCGATTCTACTTTAGTTGGAATCACAGTTACACTTTTAGCAGTGGCCATTTTGTTTATTTGATGTGTTATGTCTTTGCTTTGAGGTTTAATGAAAGGTTTAATGTACACAATTTCAGAAGTAGGGAGTGGCTTTTTAGAGATATTTTGGACCGGACTTCCAACTGTTGTACGGGCTACCTCAGTACTTACAGTTGCAGGGATTGTAGTAGATTCCTTCAAATATGTTAGCATAGTTTTTTGAGCAGTTTGAAGAAAGAATGAAGAATCTGCAGATGTTCCTGAAGCAGCTTCTTCAGCACCTCTTAGAGAATGTGTAGTCTCACAAAATGTTGATGTTGTTCCAATACAGTCACTGGAAGAGCTGGTGATGTAGCTCAAGTCAGTCTTGAGTGTAACAGAGTCAGAGGAAGATTCTGATGGAAGAGCTTTTAACAAGTCGTTTGTTTCTACAAAAATAATTTTAAAAAAATTAAAAAAAAAAAAAAAAAAATGCAAAGAATGAGATTGGAGTGTGTTAGTAGTGTTAAATGAAGATTATAAAATTACATTCATCAAGAGACAAACCTGAAGGAAGGGATAAAGTTGAAAGGGGCATGGGTAAGGCTTCATATTATCTAAGATAGTTCTTCAACCAACTGTATATTGGCTCGTCATTATGTTTAACCCAATGAATATTTAGCATGATTGTCTCCAGGCTCTGCTCTAATGCTCTCTGACCAGAACCCATGTCCATTCGTCGGAAAAAATAAGAAACCTGCAACCAATAGTTTTACATGAGATACACTCATTCAGATACTGTAGCAGTGATCAATAATAGCTGAAAAGGACACCAAAAGAAACTGGTCCAAAGTAGGATCCCTTTTAAATTCCTTTCCTGGCTGGATTCAATTATCATGTACCTCTTTGTGGTCATATTCTGCAGCAAAATGAGAAGTAACTGCTGTCACAAGCCCACCCATTGTAAAAGTATTGTTTCCAAATGTGTCCTGGAAGTGATTCCAGTGAGCCCTCAAGTGTCGCCAAGATAAAAGTCTTCCTTCAGGGTTTGCAGCAACAACAGCCAGGACAATTTTTATATCTTGAGGTTTTATCAAATCTCTGTTCAATGTGTTTTGTAAGTACCTAAAAAGACACAGATAAATAGGAGTAGATTATCAAAACAGCAAAACAAAATTACCGGTAATTCATATTCAACCGCAAGATATACCTCTGCAGAAGCCAAGGGTCTGAAGCCACTCCCAAGACTTTTAACAATAACTTTTTCTCACTTGGCACTCTTGACTTATTGTATTTATCCCAGCAGAACTCCCATTCCTTCACTCCACCGTACTTAATACCTGGCAAGAGGACAAACAATAATAAAACTGTCTGAATGAGAAAAAAAAATTCTGAAAAGTTTTTATGTTAAGCTAGGAAAGGACAGAATAGAAAATTTGAACCAAGATATAAAATAAAATTACCAGCTGCATAGACAACTTCACGTAGGTTTGGAGGAATGCGGGTGCTCTTTTCCATCCAGGCTCGGAATTTTGGTTTGGCTTCATTAACAGCAGACTCCACATTTGCCAAAATAGCAGATGCCAGGATATCCGAACGCATAAGTCTGAAATTAATACAGTTAATAATGACAAACAAAGAGCAACGACGATTCAACTAAGGATTTCCAGACAGCTAGACAGCTCTGAAGCTCGGCCAGGACTCAAAATACAGACTGATCAAGTCTTACTTTTTCAGGTGAGGACCAGAATCTTCCCATCCAATATTTTCTGAAACAGGTGTGATAAGCCTCTTGGTGTATTCTAGGAACATTCTATAAGATGATGATTCAGCTAACCTCCTTGCCCATGACTGAAAATGTTCTAAGGCAGTAGCCCATGGCACATAATCGCGTTCTTTCAATAAGTACAATGATAACTCTAAGGGCACAGTAGCATTGAGTATTCCAGCTCTAAAAACAAAAAAAAGTGTGATTCAGAAAAGAAAACAAATTAGAAAAGTAAAAAAAACAGTGGTCAAATCAAAGGTGATAATAGTAGATGAACTCATACCGGCAAAGAGTGAATACATCATCAATAAGAGATGCTCGATCTGCTGGACTGAAGATGGAGTGATTTTTGTGCAGAGCAGCAATAATAGACATCCACATATCTTCTGAGTATGTTACACGGTAAAACCCAGATTGATTGACATTTGCTTTCAACCATACAATGTTCTCTGGTATATTGAACTCAACTAGAGACAGAAATATAAGTTGACTTTAATCAGCTAAAATCATACATAAAGAAGTACATGTTGCAAACTTACCATTGGTTTGGTTCATCCAAACATATTGCGCCTCTTTTTCTTTATCAGTGTAATAGCTCAGTGGTACATACCACTTTGCAGAAGTTGTCTCTTTCGTGGTTATATTTAAGTCATGGTTCATAATGTCAGTCAATAAAAATCGTTCTTGCGTTGCAATTATTTTATCTCCTTCTCTAGTCAAATTTATTAGAGGGAAGCCCATTTGATTAGTCCATGAATCCATAATTACCTGAAAATATGTGCAATACAGAAGTTTAAGCAGGAGAGTGAGAATAATTAAATTATAGAAAGTGGAGAATAATAAAATGAGAATTACTTTGACTTCCAAGGATTGGTTAGCATGTTTACTGAAAACATCCCACAGATCCTTCGTTTCAGCATTGCTGTACATATGCGTAGTGAGGTAGTCATTTAGTCCACTACGCATTATCTCTTCATGGAGGAATTTCTCTAACATGTACAAAATTGATGCTCCCTATATGTGAATAAGTACAAAGTTGGATAAGCAAATGAAGTTCAACACAAATCCTGAGCAGCACACCTCTAAAGACATGCCAATTCAAAAAGCCATTTGTTTATTTATGAAGCTTACCTTATTATAAGATATTGTATCAAATATGGACTCAATCTCAGTAGGATCGCCCACTTGAACAGATATTGGATGTGAAGTAGCCAATGCATCTAAAGATAGAGCTGGTTGCGTTTTATCAAGAATAAACTGCTCCATCATCCGCCAGTCAGGCATTACATGATCAACACCAAGATACTCCAAAAAGCTGGCAAATCCTTCATTGAGCCACAAGTCATTCCACCACTTCATTGTCACTAAATTACCAAACCACTGTAAAATGACAAGTAATTTGACTTATAGATTCTGTAAACTAATTATTAAAGTTTCTGAAACTAATTCAATACAGTATTTACCTGATGGGCAAGTTCATGGGCAACAACAATTGCTACCCACTGCTTGGCAGCTGATGATGTTTCATCAGGGTCATATAAAATAGAGGTTTCACGGTACGTTATAAGGCCCCAGTTTTCCATAGCTCCAGCAGCAAAATCAGGAATTGCAATTAAGTCTGTGGGAAAAACAACAGGTTTAATTGTGGTCAAAAATGATGGAATGCATAAAAAAACTGTTGAAATAGTAATCTTACCCTGTTTGGGAAGAGGATAAGGAACACCAAAATAGTCTTCATAATGATCCATCATTTGGGTAGCAATGGACAAAGCAAAGTTAGCTTGAGGTAATAGACCAGTTGGGGCATAAACTGAGACAGTAATATTTTTGGAAGTGTGTTGCATGATGCTTTTATAATCACAAATAACAAATGCCACCAAATATGTGCTCATTTCAACAGATTCCTCAAAGTCATCTCTAAGCTGAAAAAAGAAATTGGCCAGTGAATTTAAAAAAATTTAAAGGTAAGAGATTAAAGTGAACAAGAGAAGATACTCACCAATCCTGTACCCATGTAAAATCCTGCATCTTCTGTGTTGGCTATAGGTGTGTTGAACAATGCAATATGAAACCGATCACGGAATATAGACATACGGAACCTGGCCTTTAGGTGTGGCTCATCAAAACATGGAAATGCAGATCTTGCATAAGTTGGTTCAAAATGTGTAGTAGCTAAGAATCTGAAATGATATTTTGTTAATTTGGTATTAACCAGTAATTCATTGGGGTACCCTAATTCTTTTCATCTTACTTTGTTTCTCCCTGCTTGTTGACATAACTGCTGAGGTAAAACCCTTCTAGATCGCGTCCTAGTCGTGAATTAAAGCGTACAACTAGAGTGTAGTTGACTTTCTTTCTTAATTTTTCTTTAAGTTCCATGTACACTTGCTGCCCAGCGGGATATTCAAGAAATCTTGTTATTGGCAATCTATGTCCCTTTCGGTCAGGTGAATTGGGAGGGACATTGCTGATCAAGTGCTGAAACAGTAAGAGATACAAAAGTAAAGTAAGTTGTATGAGAGCTATTGTTTGAAAAACAAAATCCTATAGGTTCACACACCTTTTCAGTCAGGGTCAGATTTTTACTGTGAAATACAATAAAATTTGTTTCCTTCTCAACTTGAAAATCAATGGTAACTTGACCTTAATAAGGAAACAGATATATTATTAATGTTATAAAAGCAATGATTTAATACAAACACCAACAAGACATGTATGAATGTCTTTTCGCTATGAATAGCCAACCTTTAACATCAAGAGTGGTAAGATTTGGATGAATATTGATCTTGTAGCGCATGGGCCGAATAAATGTTGGTAAACGAGGATTGTTCCAAGGAAAGAGCTCATTGTTTGTTGCTATTGGGATTTTCGGACTTGGAGGTAATGGCATATCTTCTTCATCAATATCAGCTGGTTTCACTCCAAGGCATGGGCAATCTCAAAAAGAAATATGTATGTTACTTTTTTGAAAAACAAATAAAAATAAAAATGAAGCATATAGAAGAAGATTTTGTTTTAAAACTTAGGGTGTTCTATTACCTGTTTGAGGTCCAGTTGTAGCAAGTACAACAGAAACTATGAATAGTAGAGCAAACACGCCACATGCTATGATCAGGGCTCTCTTTTGGGAGCATACTGCTACACCATTGTGTTCGTACAGGCTGCGCTTATGGATGGACTGACTTTCTCCAGCACAGCATGTTGCACCTGTAAGAATCAAGTTGTGACTTCAATCTACTATACTTCAAAACATAAGTCATGATGTAGAGAACTCAGAGGCAAACATCAAATTATTATACATAAATAAAGGAAGTAACACATAATAGCTACTAACTAGGACATGCATCATCAGCCAAAACATATAAAATCAGTTGTTTGGTTAAATTTACTGAATTTAAAGTGGCTCAAGCAAACTAGCAACAAGTATTACCGGAATCCATAGCGTCTCTGGAAATCCGCCCTACAGTTCGGGAGAAGTAGCAAATAGAGCTACTAGGAGATTTTGATAGCCGTATGTATGGTCATCAATTCATTTCATGCTTATTTATATAAGTCCAAGCCGAGGCTTGCACAATTGAGCTGTATTAAACAAACAAATACAGATATAGCTACAAATGTAACATGCATTTAAGAGATATACCGGTACTACAGTGAGTAATAAATACACAACCACACTGTTCTTGATATTACAATATACTTTTAAACCAAAAAATATTTTTTACCGAACTAATGTTTCTATACTACATTGTAAAAGTTCATTTGTCTAAAAACGTGTGGGTAAAAAAAATAAATAACAAAAAATTGACATTATACAATTTACAGAATCAGCTCTGAAGCTACGATTCTACCAAGAGGAATAGTATGATGTGTATGACAGTGAGCACTGAGGAATACTGTACAAAAACCTAAAATTTAGAATGTACATTTAAGTTATTCGTTATTACTATATGAAAAAGATTTTGAAATATTTGTAAGACTGCAAAACAGAAGTCTTCTGTACTGGAATAGTAGGTTAGCTGCTTGATGAACTTTTAATTTAAAGTTACTTAGAAGGAAAGGACTTCTTGCCCGCGTACCAAAATTCAAAATCCGGGGCTCGACGTCAAAACTAGATCAAAACATCACTTCTCTAAACCATTGCAATTCCGAATTTTCCGCTGGCCGCAGGCTGCCTGCATAGGCGGGTACGGCTCGGGGCATCAAAATACACACGCGCCGAGTGGCGGTGGGATTCGAACCCGAGCCCGCGGCCTGCGGGGCGGGGGGCGCTGGCCCAGGCTAAACGCCCCCAATAATGTGGGCGCATGCCGGTCAACGCAAACGCCCCCAAACCCAGGTTCACAAACGGGGTGACCGGGCCGGGGCCGGGGAGGGCAGCGGGGCCCGGCGGGGAGGGAGGGAGGGAGGGATGCCTTACCTGTCAGGAAAGCCACATCGTCCACATCCTGGTCGCTCATGTCGGCCCTCCTCCGCGAGACGGTCTCGACCTGGCGGCCACCGCTCACGTACGATACTTTGACCAGGGGCTCCCTGCCGACCGTGGTGCCGACCCTCGCCCCCGGGCCGACCCGAGCCGCGCTGAGCTCAGCAGAGTCCGCCCCGCCGCGGAGAGAAAACCTTTTCTGCGCGCCCCCGCTGGACTGTTGAACGCGCGACGCGGCGCGGACAGACGGGGACGGTACGGGGCGGGTACCGCGCTGCTGGCTGGCTGGCTAGGGTAGCTGGTTTCTTTGGGGATGCGATCGAAGTCGGACCCGGTGGAGGTGGTGCAGGCGGGCGCGGGGTAGCCTAGCCTTGAGTAGGGGATGGCGGATACCCTCCCCGCCCCTCCCTGCCCCGCCGGCCCTCCGCGCACCCCTGCGCGCATGCGCCGGGCGGGGCGGGTTGGGGTGGGGTGGTCTGCCGGGGGCGAGTGCCGCGCCGCGCCGCACCGCGCCCCTGCACTGCGCGTGCAACCACCCCCTCCGCATGCAGGCACGTGCTTTGGGTGAGCGGCGAGGGGAGGCGGGCGCCGACTCGGAACTACCCCACGCCCCGCCCCGCCCGGGCCACCCCCGGCAGCGCTACCCCGCGCGCAGCCGGGGGTAGAGAGGTGTGCCTCCAGCCCAGACCGACCCACCCCTCCGCACAGTGTTGCGAGTGTTGCGCCCGCCTACTAGGCAACATGTTCGCACCTACGAGAAGGCGTTGCCTAGTAGGCAGACGCGGATGCAGCCCGCTGCACTCCTCCACCGTGCTGGGGCCACTTGTTGCCTACCTCTCCGTCACCGCACTCACACTCACCTGGCGCTCGGTCCCGGAGCTCCCGGAGGTTCGGCAGCCACCACCACGTGTTGGCCTCGGGGCCGGCGGCTGCTCCGGTGGCGGCGGTACCCGGAGCCTCCGCGTGGTCCCGGAGGTCGTTCCGCAGGTCGTGCGTGTCCTGCGCGCAGCGCACGCTGCCCACGCACCATGGCACGGGCACGCAGCTCACCAGCGGCGACACGGTCCTGGCGGAGGTCTTGGCGGAGGCCCGGTGCGTCTCCGGGACGCCTCCCCCTGCAATCAGTCCAAGGGGGAAACAACTCTGAAATTTGTGTACACCTCGTAATTCAGAGAAATTCAAACAATTCAGAAGAAAAAATCAGAAAAATTCAGAAAAAATCACTTAAATTCAGAAAAATTATGAAAAATTCAAAGAAAAAACAACAAAAATTCAGAAAAATGCAGGAAAATTTACAAAAATATACAAAAATTCACGACATTTGTACACTAAAATTCAGAGTTGTTTCCCCCCTCGAATCAGTCCCAGGGCTGCTCGTCTCGTCGCGGACACTGTTTCACTAAAGCCACTCTAGGGCTTTATGTTTCACGAGCTTCGCGTCCACTCACTCACTCACTCACTCACTCACTCACTCACTCACTCACTCACTCACTCACTCACTCACTCACTCACTCACTCACTCACTCACTCACTCACTCACTCACTCACTCACTCACTCACTCACTCACTCACTCACTCTTTCACTCACTCACCTGAGATGATGGATATGGCGGGCGCGACGGCGGCGTTGTTCCGCTTCCTGGACGGCCTCCTGGCGCCGCGCTCGTCCGCGTCCGCCCTCGCCGCCGGCAGCAGGGGCTTCATCGGGATGGTCTCGCGGGGCGCGCCCGTCTGCATCTGCATGGCTGAGTGTGAGGCGTGCTGCGGCAGAGTGGTGCGGGGCGGGCCGGACTTAACATCTCCACGAACATCGAAAGTTTTTGAGATCTAGTCAGGGTGCACCGCCGCGCGGCGGGGACGTGGACGAATAAAGACTACTCGGCGCGCGGAAGTTTTCGAAGTGTCAACTTGAAAATTTGTTCTCGCAAGAAAAATTAAAGGAAGAGTTCTTGTAACTTTTCTCCTTGCCGTGTAAAGTCCATGCCCTTCCGCACCTTTTGTGTTCCTCCGCCCCGCCCCGCCCCGCCCCGCACCGACCCGGCCTCGCGGTCTGAGCCGTTGATATTTGAAGGTGAGGCCGTGAGGGGCGGGGCGCGGGGCGGGGCAGAGCGGGGTGGGGTGGGGCGCGGCGGGGTTGTCACAGCCGGCTCGGCTCTGCCCCTTTAGGGCGTTGCTTGAGCGCAGAGGGGGACGTCTCCCTTGCGTTTACTAGCTCTGTTCAGCTCAGCTC
This sequence comes from Frankliniella intonsa, assembly GCA_033675135.1. Classification (NCBI taxonomy): domain Eukaryota; kingdom Metazoa; phylum Arthropoda; class Insecta; order Thysanoptera; family Thripidae; genus Frankliniella; species Frankliniella intonsa. The sequence continues at coordinate 9,366,587 of CM066246.1, read as the reverse complement.
CGGAGCTCTGGTCCATCCCTCCCGGAGCCTGCAGCCCGGAGCCAATCTCTCCCGGAAGAACAGCCCGCCCTCGCTGTGCACACCCCCCGGCTACGGGGCAAAGGGCGGCAAACCGCAAACACCCGAGCAAACACCCCACAAACTGGGTAGCGACACTGCTCATAGCAGAAGGTGGACAGTGGTTCAAAACGGCGCATTTTTTTTTTCTGTGTATATTGTACTTAGGGTGGGATTGAGCTCAGCATTCAAGCCGAAGGCTTGCCTGGCTAGTAAGTAATATGGCCAACTGGGTCCTCGCCTCGGGGGAGAGGGGGGAGGGGGTAGACAGGGGTAGACGCGCACCATACTCCCCGGGGGTAAACGGGGCTGAGGTAAATGGGGGTAATATAATTTTTTTTCTTAAAAAAAAAAAACTAATGCAAAGTGATAGCGCCGGGTGTCTGAGTAGTGTAGCACTTAAGCTGAACATTGGGGGAGGGGGGGGGGGCGGTCGAAGAGGAAAGGGAAGGAAGAAGAGGGCAGGTGTCTGGAGGGGAGGGGGGTCCAAGGGGTGAAGGGGGGAAGGCATGAATACCCGTGGTCTGTGCGAAATCCCCTGGTGAGCTGTTTGCTCGGCCCTCATATCTTCTGCTACCCCCCGTGAGCGGGAGATGAGATGAAATGAGAACGGGAAGACCGCCTTGTCGCCCGGCGCGGGGCGGCGCGGGGCGGCGCCCGAAACAAAACGCCGTCTGTAGGAGGCCGTGCCTCAGCACAGACTCGCCTGCCTGCTGGTCTTCCCTGTGCTTGATTATGACTCAGTTGTTCCCGATGGTACCCTCACAGCGCGCGCGCGCTGGCACCACCTCAGAAAAGGATGTGTAGGTCGAAAATGAGTAGGGCAGGTCTGTGATGTACGCCCTCAGGGCTCTTTTCCGTGTTACTTAGTGTCCCCCCGCCCCGCCCCGCCCCGCCCCGCCAGGCCCACGCGTGCCCTCACCCCCCGCCGCACTCCCTCACCGCAAATGTATCCACCACGCTGCCCCATAGCGCAGGGCGGCGCAGGGTCTACCTCTACCAGCCCCGGCCCCGGCCCCGGCAATACCCCTGAGGGGTTGGTCCAGGTGTTGCGGGGCCGATGTGGGCGGGGCGGGGCGGGGCGGGGCGGGGCGGGGCGGGGCGGGGCGGGGCGGCGCGGGGCGTCGGGATGGTGCACATACTCGGGGCGGGGCCCGCTGCTGCGCCCCTGCCTGCCAGTGCGCCACGGCCCCTAACTCCCCCCCCCCTCCTCCCCCCCCTTGCCCCTCCTGCAAGACGAGGGAGAGCAGGGGGAGGAGGGAAGGCCAGTAAAATGCCGTGCATTATTTGTGCGAGAGGGGAGGGGAGGAAGGGGAAGACGTACGCGGTCTGGACCCCTTTTTTATGTTCGCCATCAAACATCAGAAACATACCAGTCGGTCCCCACCCCAGCCTTACCACCACCACCACCACCACCAGCACCGTACTCTTGCGTTGTACTAACGTGATCAGTCAGTGATTACCAGCCCCGCGCACACGCACACACACACACACGCGCGCGTGATGATGTGGTTCAGGCAGGCGGATGAGAGAGGCACCGCGCCGCGCCTGATGACGGCGTTTTAATCAACATCCGCCTGTACTGCACGCGCGCCCCGCCGCCCCGCCGCGGCCGCGGGGGTTGAGGGAAGTGAGGCGGCAAACGTCAACTCTCAACCCGATCAACGCAGCTAGCACTACTATTAAGTTTTCCTCGTAGAAGGGAATAAACTGTGGACCTCGATCTTGTTTTCCTCTTTTTTGCGCGCGCGCGGCGGAGGCTGGGAATGGGCAGCGTTTCTTTCGGCGAATTTCACTGCAAGCTACTTAGAGGGAGAGAGGGGATCCACTGCATTTTCAAACTTAACTTCTTTGTTTCCCCCTGTTGTCCGTAGGGCGGGAGATGGCTTGCGGAGACAGCAAGGCGTGGCAATGAGCCTCTACCAAAAGGTGTTTGACTGCCTCACGCCAAGGTTTCCAGAGACAAGCCAAACAGACACCCGGCATAAGGCGCGCGTACGGCACCTGCAGGTCTAGAGACACCCGTCGGCCGTCGGAGGGGGTAGTAGTTACTCACCTCAGAGCAGGGAGCAGTGCGTGCGAGTCGGTGTCCACACGCGGGGTGTCCACGGGGCGTCCACGGGGCGTCCAACGGGCGCCTACGAGCTGTCCGCGGGGCGTCCACGGGGTGTCTGTCTACTGACTGCCGGTGAGGTGTCCGCGGGGCGTCCACGGGGTGTCTGCTGACTGCCGGTGAGGTGTCCGCGGGGCGTCCACGGGGTGTCTACTGACTGCTGCCGGTGAGGTGTCCGCGCGAGACGTTCCCGTCCGCCGCGAAGGGATACTCGGGGGACCCTGCTGCACGGCGCTGCGCCCGCGGCCGCCTCCCGGACCGCACTGCGGGGCGGCGGGGGCCCGGGCCCGGAGTAGTGGCGCCCCGCGCCGCCCCGCACCGGGCCGGGAGGGAGAGCCGGGAGGAAGGGGGAGAAGGGCACGTCCTACGGAGGGGAGGGGAGGGGGTGGACTATCCGGGCGGGTTACCCATTCCCAACATGAGAGCACATACACTAAATAAAATAAAATAATTGCATTTCTTTTAACTGTCCAGACGTACGCGAAAAATACGTTCTGGCTGCCACGCTTTGGCAATGTCTTCAGAGTAGTTGCTGTCTCCTGCCTCGCCTCTTTCCAGACTCGAGTAGAAATTAAGCACAGAAGTCTTGGAAGTTGTGTGACCTTTGCTTGGTAGGTGTGTGGGGGATAAAATTTTTAGGGGGAGAAATTGTGCAGCGTTGCATTGACTGATAAGAGAATTATATTTTGCACTCAAATTTAAATATTGCTCTATTATATTTTGATCAATGCCATACCGTGTACAATGGAAGCCGAGAAGGTATAACAAATTTTCAAGCCACTACACAGAACACTAAGATTTTATGACAGATGATGAAGTAACCCTTGTCATAGTATAAAAGAAACAAAACGTAGGTAAATGCTGCTCATAGCAAAATCCAGATAACAGGTCTGCTTGTACTTAAATAAAGTGAAATTTCACACTGGCTTCATATTCAGTCCAAATATACACACTAGGTGACTTGTAATTTTATAGTAAACATGAGTTTAGAGGATCTGTACCATGAGCAGCCTCAAGCTGTAAAATAGAAGTGGTGACTTTTTCCATCTACACACAAATCTTTGGTAGAGACTTTGAGATAAACAGCTGCCTCGACTAACAGAAGAGGTGTACTCTAAAATCAGTTCTCATAACAATATTATTTGAAGACATCTTATGTACAAAGAGTTGTTCAGAACAACGGATAGGCCTAAGATTGTAAAAAATCAAAAGGAAAAGATGAATTTGACTAGATATTTAAATATGGTTAGAGTTACACAAAAATGTTAAATAACTGGAATGTGGTTGCAGAGGTGTTCCTTTTACAAATTCAAGCACAGGAAGACTGAAAATTTCTACTGCACAGAAAGTTTCTCTCTAAACACAAAAATCTCTGACAATTCTCTATGTTATGTTATGTGGAACTATTTTCCCAAGAAATACAAATTGATGATTAAGAGTCAAATTTATGTTCTTCAATGTGCTTTATCAGCAGTCAAAGAATGTAAAGAATGAGTGCACTTATTAGGTGTGGTAATCACAATAAAACAAAAGTTTCTAAAAAACTTAAACAAATGTAGGATTCAACAATATCTACAACAATACCTTCTCACAAAGAGAGGCAATCCAAAAACACAACGGAACAGAATTAATGAAATAATGAGATTGAGAAACTTAAGAAAACATCATAGAAAAATAATAAGCATGCTTAAATTCACAAGTATGATTACTCAGTCGCAAGAGATAAGGTGTTGCCAATTTTCATTCAACCTATAAAGATAAACCTATACAGATTTTGGCACATACTGACCACTAAGTAAGTACATGCACTAAATAATCACAATATTAATATGAGGTATCAACATGAAAGAAAAAGAGTAATTGTAGCACATAACAAAGAATTTTGTAATTTGGCAACAACATATTGACAGTAGGAAAAGAATTATTTTATTCCACCAGACAGTCTTAGGGCAAAGGCCTCATTTAACAACAGTGCTGGTTTTTGGACCAGTCACCTCAAATCAACAATCAACTTTTCACAAAGATACTTTTTTCTCTTTGCTGCACTCACACATTCATTCAGACTTTGACACATTCACACAACTTCTTTGGTTTCTGCCAGAGTATATAAAATAAAATAATTAATTATATAGGGGTTCACTTACACCGTGCTAATGTATACATTAACCAAATTCCATGTCAATGACTTAGTTTCACTACGAGCCACCTGAAGCGTGTAGGCACAAGGGGTGGGTCAAGGAGAGATTAGGGTAAAAGGGGGTGGCAGAGGGATAGCAGATCATCACAATAACATTAATATTAACCGTTCATAATAACATTTTCCACACTACATCACTACTTAAAAACTTAATAATCGCAGGTAATAACGACAACAGTATTGACACTTTTTTGGCTTTGGCTGCTCAGCTTAGTCTAAAGGACGTGGGCCTACGACTTGTAGGTGCGGATCACGTCCCGGATCACGGCCCTGCACATGGGGCAGTGGCCGCCGCCCTTGCCCCGCCACTGCTGCACGGCGCACTCGAAGCACATGCACATGTGCCCGCACATGTACAGCACCGAGTCGATGGGGCGCTCGTAGCAGATGGAGCACTCGCTGCCGGACATGGTGTTGGTGCCGGCGTACTGGCCCATCCACTGCTGCACGGAGGCCTGCGGGGACAACAAGGAGGGCGTTAGGAGGTTGGGCGCTGACGGCACGGTACGTAGAGTTGTGGGCCCTCCAGGGGGCACAGTGGAGACGCCAGGTGGGCGGTGTATGCTCACCTCAACAGCTCCGTTCTCGCTGAAGGCGGCGGTCGCCTGGTCGGCGGCCTCGGCGGGGGCGGCGGCGGCCACGGGCGCGGGCGGCGGCCCCGGCAGGTACGTGTGCGGGTTGGGCGGCAGGTTGACGACCAGCATGGTGCCGCCGTTGGCCGCGAGCTGCAGCACCTCGGCGGTGGCGCCCGTCATGGCGGGGCCGGCGGCGCCCGCGACGTGCGCGGGGCTCGGGTGCGGCGTGACCACCGTCACGGTGGCGGGCACGGCGGCGGGGGCGGCGTGGGGCGGCACGGGCGGCCGCGCGGGGGCGGGGGCGGGCGAAGGCGCGCAGCACGCCAGCCGGCCGTTGTTGGTGTTGTTGGCGGTGTTGGGGTCGACGCTCGACTGGTTCTGGACGCCCATGCGCTGCGCGGACGCCGGGTCCATGAGCGAGCCCAGCAGGCGCACGCGCTGCGTCGAGCCGTACACGTCGAGGAACGCCCACAGCTGCAGCGAGTGGTCCACGTGCATGAACACGACCGGGGAGCTGCCGTTGCGCGAGATGGTCACCTCGCCCGAGTGCGTCACGGAGAAGGTGAGCTCGTCCCCGCGCTGCGGCGCCGAGGCCACGTCCTTGGACACCACCCAGTACTCGGAGCGGTCCAGCAGGAAGTCGGCGTCCTCGGGGAGGTCCGATGGTCCCAGGGTGGACGGGTCGCACGACGTCAGCCCAAAGGCGAGAGCCCCAACGTACGCCGGCTCTGTGTTGAGGACCTGCAAGGAGAACAGAGAACAGACTTTAGACACATATTTTTTAAATACCACGCAATTCAGAATAATCCAGCAAAGTTAAAAAAGTACAAAATAATAAGAAAATTTCAATATAAAATAATAAAATAATTCACAGGGGGAATTTTTTTCTTAAAAGGAAAGAAAATAATATTTTTTTTTGTTTCAAACATGAGTCTTACCTGGACGACGATGCGCTCGCCGAGCATGACGGGGCGCTGCGTGAACACGTAGCCGTGGCAGAACTCGGTGTCGGGCCGGTTGGCCACGGTGCGGTCGTGGTTGAGCACCACGTTGCGGCCGCGCGTCCGGTGGAAGGCCAGGAAGCTGAACACGGCGCCGGACGGCTGGAAGCGCGGCTGCGGCAGCAGGTCCTGCTGGTGGGGGTCGTGGTGGCCGCTGCCGGAGCTCACCACGCTGTTGCGGTGCGGCTGCAGCTGCTGCGGCTGCTGCTGGTGGTGGTGGTGGCCGTGGTGCCGCTGGCCGTGGTGCGCGCGGCTCTGCTGCTGCTGCTGCAGCTGCATCTGCTGGTGCGAGCGGCGCTGCAGCTGCTGCTGCGCCTCCACCTGCTGCGCCTGCTGCTGCTGCTGCTGCGGCTGCAGCCTCATGGCGGCCATGGCGGCGGACAGCCGCTCGGGCGAGCCGCTCGCGTCCCACTCGCCGCCCGTCAGGCTGCGCCGCGAGTTGTTGAGGTTGGAGCGCGGGTCGACCAGCTCGATGGCCGTCGAGTTGCCGTACACGTCGATGACGGCCCACAGCGGGCCGCGGGTCTCCACGTCGCCGAAGAAGAAGCCCTTGTCCTCGCCGTTGACGCCGAAGTGCACGTCGCCGGTGGCCGTGACGTAGAAGTAGAGGACGGCGCCCTGCGTGGCGAAGCGCTCGCTCAGCGCCTTGGCCCAGCTGCCGGGCTTGTTGGTGAGGTCCGGGCACGCGTACCGCGGCAGCCCGGACGAGGACGCGGCCAGCGTCACCGGGTCGTACGACGTGAAGCCCATCCGGATCACGCCAGACCAGCTGTCCGAGATCTCCAGGAAGCGGATGTACACCTGGGGGGAGAGCGGGGCGGGCGTTAGTCTGAGCACCAAGTAACGCTGATACATGACGCTTAAGTAACACTTGGTAACGATGAGTAACGCTTTTGTAACGTGGCGTAACGCTAAATAACGCTTTAGGAACGTTAGGTAACGCTAAGTAACGCCGCGTAGAACGTCGAGTAACGCATTGTGACCGTGAAAGTTTCCAAGACAGTGCTCAACGTACCTTCTCGCCGACGAGCACGGGCCGGTTGCTGAACGTGACAGCCTTGCAGAAGGACTCGTTACGCCGAGCGACGCGCCGCTCGTAGCAGAGCTCGATGTTCTCGCCGTGCACCTGGTGGAAGGTGAGAGGCGGCAGGTTGTTGGTGGCGGCACTGCTCGACGACCGGGTCGCTGCAGACAGAGAGAGAGAGAAAGGGGGCGGTTAGAGAGGCGGTTAGAGAGGGGCGGGTGGAGAGGGGCGGGTGGAGAGGGGCGGTTAGAGAGGGGCGGTTAGAGAGGGGCGGGTAGAGAGGGGCGGGTGGAGAGGGCGGTTAGAGAGGGCGGTTAGAGAGGGTGGTTAGAGAGGGGTGGTTAGAGGTGGTTAGAGAGGGGCGGTTATAGAGGGGTGGTTGGTTAGGGAGGGGTGGTTAGAGAGAGGTGGTTAGAGAGGCGGTTAGAGAGGGAGAGTGCGGGGCTGGGCGGCCTGAAGCGGGGGGTTGGGGTTGCGGGAGGGGAGGGGTGGGGAGGACGGCCTTCGCCACCCCGCCCTGCCGCCCTGCCGCCCTGCGCAGCGGTCCCTGACCCACCCCCCGGGCAAGGGCCTAGCGCCGCCTCCAGGCCGACAGCGCGGAAAAACACATCTCGGCGAGAGGCGGGGTGGGGGTGGGGGGTGGAGGGGCACAACGAGAAGATCACAAGGGGGAGGCTGGCATAGCAACACACCACGGGGCGGGGCGGGGCGGGGCGAGGTGGAGCGGGGCGGGCACGGCCGAGGCCGAGGGTCTCGAGCTCGAGGGGGTCGTGCAGCGGGCTGGGCGAGCTCGGCGCGGCGCGGCGCCTCCAACCACGACCACGGTGGAGTGCCGGAGGAGGCGCGCTGTAAGGGACCAGGACGCCGTCGTCCTCGGCCGAGTCTCCCCGCGCCGCGCCGCGCTCCTTGGCGCCCCGGGCCCCGGCCCCGCACGCGCCGCGCACCTCCACGTCCACGCCCTCCTCGCCGCCACGCTCGGCCGCCCCGCCCCGCCCCGCCCCGCCCCGCTCCGCGCGGGCATTCCCAAGCAGCCCGCGTGCGCCGCACCGCGCCGCGCCGCAAGGACGACTTCCGCCGGAAGTCCCCCTTCCTCCTTCTCGTGCTGAGCGTTCACGGTGTTCGCCCTTTGGCACGCACGTGTCCACACACTCACACACATGTGTGTGTGAGCACGTGTCTCATTCATAAACACTCCTGGTCCTGAACTTGGCCCCCCCTTCCCCCACCACTGGCGGCGGGGGGCGGCGCTACACCACGCCACTCAGCGCGCGCCCCATCAGCTGTTTCCCCGATCACTCCTGATTTACTCACTCTCCCTTCCAGATTCTCTCGCTCTGGGGCTCTATGGGTAGAGAGACTCCGAGTCTCTCTATCTATGGGGTCCCCGTCGGTGAGGTAACCCGCCTCCTCCCGGCCCGACCCAGCCCGGCCCGGCACTGGTCCATGCCCCCTCCGCCCCCCTCGGGACAACCTTATTTGAAATGCGGACCGTATCTCCTCCGAGCTGGGCTGGGGCCGGGCAGCGCCCGCCCCGCCCCGCCCCGCCCGCCAGCAGATACGTGAGCTAGAGCCCGGTTGTGAGGCTAGCTGTCACACACATACGCCAGGTAGGCTGGAGCGGGGCGGGGCGGGGCGGGGCGAGGCGGGGCGGGGCGGGGCGGGCGCATTCTCTTCACATTCGGTCCGCCTCCCGCAGCACACTCTGTACGTACGCGCCGGCGGGGCGGGGCGGGCCAGGACCACGAGCCCAGCCCAGCCACGGAGGCAGCACACTTCCAAGTGTGTTGGAATGTCATGTCGACATGTGCACACCTATTTATTTCCAAGTTACACTCTAGCGGGCGTGACTAACGCGACGGCCGTGTAACGGGGCCGCCAGCAGCCGTCCCAACGGACTCTATCGCAACGCCCCCCCCCCCCCCCCCCGTCATCGCCTAAGTGACAGCCCGATGGTAACGACAGCCATGCAGCGGTAATGGAGCTGTCCGAAGTTGGCCTGTGCGAGGCCCGAGGCCGCCGGTGCCGGTATGGTTCCCACCGAGCTCCGAGCGTCCCCGTTGTCACGCGGTGACTGTGTCACACACGAGTCAGTCACGACACGACCGTCACGTCGCGCCGGCGCAGGCCTCCACCCCGAGCTACGTAACGTAACGGAATTAATTTTCGTCTATTTCTCTTGAACGGGTAAAGTTATGGCTACGAGCGTGAGCTCGCTGGAAAGTTCACAATGGTAAGATAAAGTCGCTCCTTGTACCTCAAAATTAGTCTCCCTCTTCAAGCCAGAGAAGGAACGTTATTCCTCCGGACACGATCCGAAACATCTGGACCTGCACGGATAGGTGAGGGACAAAGGACTCATCGGGGGGACGGAATGCGACACGGGCATAAATCACGTGACACGCACGAGACAGAGAGGGGCTCGCGCACAAGGCGGTGACGACCTAAATGCAATGCGAATAGCAATAGTCAGAGAATGCAGAGAGTGCAGCAGTGTGTAGGAGCTCCTCCCTCCTCCTCACCCCGGCTGGTTTAGTAATCCCTCCCCCCTCCCCCCTCGTGCCGACGGTAACGGGCGGCGGCAGCAGCGGCGCGGAGCGGCAGACACGCCGACCCATGGCAACCAGGTCGGTCCAGAGCGGAGCAGAGCAGCCAGTCTCTTACCGCCATACGTGATCCATACTGGACGAGAGAGAGAGGGAGAGAGAGGGAGAGAGAGAGAGAGGGAAAGAGAGAGAGAGGGGGAGAGAGAGAGAGAGAGAGAGGGAGAGGGAGGGAGAGAGAGGGAAAGAGAGAGATGAGAGAGCGATGAGAGATACAGCGCAGTGTCGCTCGGTCGCCCAGCGGCCACGGTCATTCTATGCAGGGCACGTGATGGGATGCAGCACGACATGGAGACCCCGCGACCGCCGCAACGAGAGAGAGAGCGAGAGCGAGAGCAAGAGCAAGAGCAAGAGAAAGAGAGAGGGAGAGAGAGAGCGAGAAGGGGAAAGGCCAGAGGGCAGAGCGACGAGAGCGCCGCGGGCGGGCGGCACGGTGCTGCGGGCGCTGTGGGGCGCGCGGCTCAGCACAGCTCGGCAGCACGGCACGGCGCGGACCGTCGCAAACGAACTTTACCTGCACAGTTACCGTGCAGTGCGGGGGGGGGGGGGGGGGGGCGTTGCGCCCTGGATGGCTCTGCACCGCTCCGTTCCCACGGAATAGCCGCTAGCTGGCTGCTCGCTGGGCGCTGCAGTGAGAGGCCACGGCGCCGAGCCGAGCCGAGCCGAGCGGGAACCCTATGCCCTTTCGCAGAGTGGTGCTTTTTTCAGATAAAAGCTTCGGGTCGTTCAAAACGAGCGCGTCGAACACCTGCACAAACGGCCAAAGTCACGGCCGGCGCCCTGCGGGTAGGCAACCCTCCTGCTGCCGCGCGGCCGGTACAGCATCGGCACGGGGCGCCCGACGGCCGGCGCCCTGCGGGTAGGCAACCCTCCTGCTGCCGCGCGGCCGGTACAGCATCGGCACGGGGCGCCTGACGGCCGGCGCCCTGCGGGTAGGCAACCCTCCTGCTGCCGCGCGGCCGGTACAGCATCGGCACGGGGTGCGTCTGTCGCTGCCGCACTGCGTGTTCGCCCCGAGGGACTCCTTGTCGGAGCTGGGCAGGGCGCTCCGCTCAGTGCACGGGGGAGGACACCAGCTCCCTGAGGCGGGGCAGGGCAGCCGCGGCCACTGGGGGCCTCTCCACGGCGTCCTGGGGGATGCTCGAGAGAAGATCCACCCCACCGCCTGGCCGGCCGGAGAGCAGCGTCGCCCCGACCCTCCGATGCATTATTCGCGATTCCATTTAAATGCTCCAGTTTTTTAAATTCCGTCGCAGCCACATGCTGAATCGGCCGGTCTGTCTGTCTGTCTGCCTGTCTGTCCGCCGGGTCGGGTGCGTTACAGCAGACGACAGGACAAAAGAGAGGACCTCGCCGAACGAACAGCTCTTTACTTCTTTTTTACCCGCGTGTTTCTTTATTTTCTTTTAGTTTGCCCTCCCTTGTAGAACAGTGTGTGTGTGTGTGTGTGTGTGTGTGTGTGCGGGGTCGATACACGCCGTCTGCTCACACACACACACACACGAGGGATGCAACAGCCAACTCCCTCCCTGCGCTCGGGCGGGGAGCGGGGGGAGGAGGGGCGGAGAAATGCAAGGGTATGCGCGGGGGTAGCTTTGAGGAGGGAGGGGGTGGCAGAGAGAGAGAGAGAGGGGTAGAAGTACACACACACACACACACACACACACACACATCAGGACCAGTGGTGCATTGCCTTCTGCGGCGCGGTCAACCCCCACCCCTCCTCCTCTACCTCCTCAAGCTATTCATGTCGTCCACGAGCTGCAGCAGCGAGCACGGGGCTGCGGAGGCGCGGCGTGGCGCGGCGCGGCGTGGCGCGGCGTGGAGGAGCCTGGCGAGCAGCTGATGTCCAGACCGGGCCAGGTAGGAGCCGCTCCGTGGCGCAGCAGCTGGCGAGGCTGGCGGGAGTGGAGTGCAGCCGGCCCTGGGGGTAAGAAGCCAAGCCAGCTGGCGGTCTGGCATCGTGGCTGTGCGGCTACTTTACCTATTCGCCTGAGGAGCAGAGCGGAGGGGGAGGAGGGAGGAGAGGAGGAGAGAGAGCATGTCCTTACTAAGTACGGGCGTGTGGACGTACTGCTGCGCGGGCTCCCTGGCGCCACTACGGGGAGTCGCTCCGACTACAACCCCCCCCACTCCACCCCCTTCACCTCTGCACTCGCGAACCCTTCCCCTGCACCGCCGCCCCTCCTCGCGAGTGAGTCCACGGCGACGAGGAGCGGGCAAAGAAAAAGAGGGAAAATATTGTAGACGGCAGATATTGCAGATGAGGTAAAAAGAAACGAAATTATGAGAAAAAGAAGAGAGAACTGTAGGGGGAGTACAGTAAAGTGGGCCAAATAAAACAAAAAGTAAAGGTTGAGCGGGGGCGAAAAATGTCAGCGGGTTGGGGGCGGCGCGGGGGCGGCGCGGGGGCGGCGCGGGGGCGGCGCGGGGGCGGCGTGGAGGCGGCGGTGCCTCACCGAGGGGCAGATATGTAATCGGAGAGCCCGCGCCCGGGGCGGGGCACAACACCATGCGCCGCAAGCACCTCTTATGGCAACCGCTGAAACGGACTGATCAGACTTCAGCAGCACCGCCCCCACCGCCCCCGCCGCTGCCCCCCGGCCCTCGCGACTATCGATTTCGTACCCTGCCCAGCGAAACAGAGGAGTGTGTTTTGCAGACACGACGAGCGGTCCTGCTCCGAACGGTCGCGAGTTTGCCAACTACGGACACCGCCCCTAACTGGGCGGGGCGGGGCGGGGCGGGGCGGGGTGGGGCGGGGGCGGGCCGCAGCCGAGTATACAGGGAAGGTGGGTTCACTGAAGCCGGGGCGGGACGGGCAGCTTCCAGTTTAATTAAACGCGGGTCCTCGAAGGGGCGGGGCGGGCGGGGTGGGGCGGGGCGGGGCGGATGACACGCGGGGTGGGGCAGGCGGGGCGGGGCACAGGTGACGCGCTCCACCCGCCCTCCGCACGGGAGACGATTACAGAACAACAGACGGGAGTGACTGAAAACGAAACGAGGTTGAGGTGTGTCTGTGAGAGAGAGAGAGAGAGATGGATGGAAGGTGAGACAATGACGAGAGCGGAGAGAGAGAGAGATGGAGAGAGGTGTAGATCCCTGGAGAAGACACAACAGCCTCGCGGTGAGCAAGCAGGGCCTGCCAGCTGTGCCGAGGGGTCCTGCCGGGCCCGGCCGCCTCCGCCTGACGCCCGCCCCGCCCCGCCCCGCCCCGCCCCGCCCCACCCCGCCCGTCTACCAGGTGGGAATCCAAGAAACGGCACTCAGCCAGCGACACTACTCTCTCCTCTTCGCTACGGCGAGTACAGTAGCTATGCTCAAGTATGCGGGTCAGGCGGTGAGTCAGGGGTGTCATCGGCTACGTCACGGCCGTGAATGTGAAGGTTGTTGCCCTCCATGCTCACGAACTCACGAGAGAGAGGGAGAGAGCGAGAGAGGGGCAGAGAGAGAAAGAGAGAGAGAGGTAGTGCAAGTGCGAGGTGGTGGAGGCACATAAAGCAGGTTTCGCAGGGCACCCACATAATTACGCATTCTCTTAAAAAACAGCTGCACCGTCATTTTAGCAGTGTAGGTAAGGCAGGTTCCGCCGGCTGCACTGCTGCGCAGGCACACCGGGCGGGGCGGGGCGGGGCGGCAGCGCCATCGGCGGCACAGGAAATGGGGGGAAGAAAAGGGTCCCTGGCGGGGCGGGGCGGGGCGGGGCGGCTGCAGCGGAAGGAACTGAACCTTAGGGTGGCCGACCACCGGAAGAGAGCTCGCGTATAGGGTGGCCGCCTCGCCTCGCCTGGCCTCGCCCGGCTCGCAGATAGCTCCGCATTGTGCGGGATAGGTCAGCACGCCCTGCATCACCTCCTGGAGGAGCACGCGAACCGCGCCGCGCGCCCGCGGCGACACCCAAGCCCTTCCTCTCCACACCCAGAAAAATAAAAAAAAGTTTTACAACCCACCCGAGGGGGAATTCACATCGGAAAATCTTGTACTCGGTATTACACGGTATTACACCTGTATTACACATGTATTACACACAAGATTTAATCATTTTAGAGCATATTCTCGTGCTTTTCGGTATTACATTACGTGTATTACGGCGTAATACATGGATCAGGTGTACAGTGTATTACGGAAGTGAATTCCCCCTCGAACCCACCGTATGGCTCAGACAGAAATATCATGTTGGCGACGCCCAAAATTTTTTTGGTGTCGACAACCATGACACTGTCCCTGAGCTGCTGCTAGACATACGCTTGGTGCGTACAACTTTTCACCTCCGCGCCGTTCCCCGTCCCCCAGGACCGTCCGTCGCGCTAGCGCGCTATCACCGACCAGCCAGAGATAAAACTCGACTCAGTTAAGACCTCTCCTCGCGCCGCTATGGATGCTGCGCACCAAGAAAAATCCGTTGCGGGTCATAAAAAAAATTGTCTGAAAAGTCCTTTCAGAGCAGCCGTGGCGAAGCTCCGCGCAGAGCAACGTCTTTCGCGCTCAAGCAGCGTCCCGTCCCGGGGATCCTGAGCCCGCCCCGGCCCGCCCCGGCCCGCGCGCATTGTCTGCCCGCCGCGCCCCGCCCCGCCCCGCCCCGCCCCGCCCCGCCCCGCGCTTAGCACCTGGCCATCCCGGCCCCGAGGGGGACGCACAGGGGCTGCGGGCGGGGCGGGGCGGGGCGGGGCGAGGTGGGGCGGGGGTAGCCTCCCTCCGGTAGGGTGGGTCCCCGCCCCGCCCCGCCCCGCCCCGCCAGACGCGGAGGTCGCACTCGCGGGGACGGGGAGGGGATCTTCGCGGATCGCGCGCAGGCAGGGGGATGATGACCGTCTCCGCAGCCCCGGTGCAGTCATTGTTCGCAACCAGGACGGCGCAGCAGAGGCCAGCCTCCAGGACCACAGAGGGGAGGGTGAGGGAGAGGGAGTCGCACGCACACACACACATCTGGTAAAACAGAGGTAACCGATCACCGAGGTGTAGGATGCCTCCGCAAAGGCTTTAAACCGCCCCCACAGGATGATGTCCTACCTTCATTCCTCATCTCTCTCTCTCTTTTACCCCCCCCCCCCTTCCCCTTCAACACAGGGGCGATATCGCGCGTCGGCACGCCCCCTCCCTCCACCCCACCCCCGCACGCACGTCAGCAAGGCGATGCGTTGCCCTTTGAAAACTAGAGCAGCGGCCTATCCTATCGACCAAGCCGGGCCGGTGTAGGGGACTTAAGTCCCGCCTGGAGGGAAGTCCCCCACTTTAGGCCCTATAGCTGGCGTATTCCCCGCGGCGGCCGCCAGTCTGGGCCCGCGAGGTTCCTGCTGCTGAAGCACGCCGTCGAGGTCACACCGCGGCGCGTAGTGCGTATGCATGGTGAAAAGATGAATGAATAAATGAATGAGAGGATGGCCTGTGAATGAATGGCTGGACAGCATGCACGCACGATACGCGCCGGTGGGCGTGAGCCGGGCAGGGCCGAGCCCCGGCCGAGACAGACCTGCCCTGCCGTTCCAGACACTTGCGCGCAAGCGGAAGTCGTCCGACCAGCAGCAGGCGGGAGGAAGGGAGTCCCGGAGGATGCGGGGGAGGAGGAGCAGAGCTCCGGCAGGAAGTTTCATTCAGAGCCGGCGCGAGCCCCGCCCCGCCCCGCCCCGCCCCGCCCCGCCCCGCCCCGCCAGGCGCGCACGGGTAGGTATGCAGCCCAGCGAGCAGGCGGGCTCAAAAGGACCGGGCCTGGCCAGACGCGCCAGATGCCCATACCCATACCACCACCAGCGAGCCGCGGGCGGGGCGGGGCGGGGCGGGGCGGGGGCGCGGCGGCCCCCCGCACCGCGAGACGGGAACGCCCGCCCGCAGCCCGCCCCGCAGCCCCAGACCCGCACTACCCGCTCCCGCTCCAGCCAGGGCCCTCTAGATAACGATAAGACACCGCCCAGACACGCGGCCAGCGGCGGCTACTAACCTAATCGCTTCTTGAGCTTCTTGAAGGCCTTCATCTTGTTCCTGAAGGGCGCGAGGAACTCGTCCACCGTGCAGGGGCACTTGCTGGGCGCTGGCGGCGGCTGTTCCTGGGGGGCCGGCACGGGCACGACCTGCAGCTGGGCGTCGGGGCCCCTGCTGGGCCCGGCCACTGGCGAGGAGGTCGGCGGCGGCTGGTGCGGCTGCTGCTTGGCCCTGGCCGCCTGCTGCTGCTGCTGCTGCTGCTGCTGCTGCTGCTGCACGTGCTGCTGGTAGTGCCGGCGCGCGGACCGCGACCCTGGCCCGGGCCCGACGCCGAGGGGCGGCGCGAGCGGCGGCGCGGGGGCGCCGTGTTGCTGGGCTTGCTGCTGGCGGCTGGACACGGCGTTGAAAAAGGCCATAGCACCGACGCCCATCACAGAGGTAGACGCGCTGGTCGGCGGGGAGCTCACGAGCGGAGCGCCATCGCGGGGAGGTGGGTAGTAATCCTGGGGCCGCGACACACACACACACGCACGCACACACACGGTAGGGGGACGGACAGACAGAGCGACCTGTCAGAAACGGCCGAACACAGCGGCCGCGGCGGCAGCGGCGTCTGCTCCGGACTGTGGCGGGGAGGTGACTGAGTTGTGCTCCGCGCTCCGCTCCGCGAGCCAGCCCGCGCCAGCCAGGGGCCTGCGGGCGGGGCGGGGCGGGGCGGGGCGGGGCGGGGCGGGGAGGGGGAGGTCGGCTCCGCTCGGCCGCGCTCGGCCCGCGCTCGGGATCCGATCGGCTCCCGGGTTACACTAGCTGGCCGCCGGGGAGGGTGTGGGGGAGTTGCTAAGGGATGGAGCGGGGCGGGGCGGGGCGGGGCGGGCGCGGCCCAGGGTCGGTTCGGCCTCCCTCCCCTCGCCCAGGACCTCCTCCAGCTGGCGCGGGCTACACAGCCGGAGGGGGAGGGGAGGAGAGCGACAGCTGCGCAGCCCTCCCTCACCCCTGCAGCAGCACGCGCCAGAGAGCGAGAGAGAGAGAGAGAGAGAGAGAGAGAGAGAGAGAGAGAGAGAGAGAGAGAGAGAGAGAGAGAGAGAGAGAGAGAGAGAGAGAGAGAGAGCGAGAGAGCGAGAGCAAGAGAGCGAGAGACGGCTTCACCGCGTGCCGCCACAGAGCAGCATGGCTTCGGTTGCCCAGACTCCTCTCAAAAGCGTAGACTTACGGCCGGAGAGGGTAGTCCAACCCGCATACTGTCACGAGTAAAATTCATGTTTGTTTCGTTTGTTAAAGAAAATTTTGAACAGGATACTGTGCGCTCTCCACCATACGCACATTTCTCTTCCAAGCGCGCCGCGCCATGTTAGTACCTGGGCTGCACGGCAGTGCGCGCCACAGCTGCTGTCACCCCCAGGATGTGTCCAATTACCAGCAGAGAGGGTGGCGGGGCGGGGCGGGGCGGGGCGGGGCGGGGCGGGGTGGGCACTCGGAGCACGCGCCCCCGCCCCGCCCCGCCACGTGCTGGCGTTTACAAGCGCGGATAAAGGCGGCCGCGTTTATCGCATTTATGGCAGCCTCACACGTGACCGCGGCGTATGCCACTCTGAATCCCTCGTGACATTTCCGCATGTTTACCAGATTTATAAGCAGCTAGAAAATTTTTATGCGCGATTTATGCCACTATCAGATTTTATGTTCAGCCTGTGTCAAAGTTGAGTGCGCAGTAGTAATCGTGGCAAAAAGTGGTCGAAAAGTCGTCGTGCTCAGTGCCGGCGATCACCTTACAGGGGAGGGAGAGAGAGAGAGAGAGAGAGAGAGAGAGAGAGAGAGAGAGAGAGAGAGAGAGAGAGAGAGAGAGAGAGAGAGAGAGAGAGAGAGAGAGAGAGAGAGAGGCGGGAAGGAAACGTGAAAATGAGAAGGCGTGCGTGAGGGGCACCGGATGAGCGGATGCTCATGGCACTCTCCCCCGCCCTCTCCTCCTCCTCTTCCTTCTCCAGGGCGTCCAGGAGGACTCCCACGACAAAAGCGTCATGGCAGAGCACGCCGCCGCCACCAGTGGCTCCAGGGCGCCCGGCCCCGCCCCGCCCGGCCCGGGCCGCTACCAAATAAACGAGTGTGAAAAAGAGAACGTCCGTTTCCCGCGCAACGCACACACACACTCAACACCGGCGCGCGCGCCGCCACTACACCGTTAGAAATTTTAATTCCAGCTCGTTATTCCTTCCGCATTTCTTAGGAATCTTTAGCAACAAAAGCAAGCTGTGTGGCGTCTCGTCCGCGGGCGGAAATACAGGTGCCTGCCAGTGCCAGAAAAAAAACCTTGCCGGAGCGAAGCGTGTGGACAGTTAGACATGGACGGCTGACAAAGCGTCATTTCTGTTGGAGCAACAACAAAAATTCCATCCAGACAGATTCAGGAAGGAATATAAGGGCAAAATCTTCGAATTAATTCGCGCTCCTGCAAAATTTCTACAAACCACGAGATTTTAATGATTATTGAGGTCTCGCGGGCACTAATGAAACTGGGATTTAAAAGAGCACTGTGCTTGTATTAACAAAATTTGCTTGGGATAAAGTGGCTCAATCTAAGGAGTTTTTCCCCAAATGGACGTGCATTTTAAAACTAAGGTCCTGCTACTTCCTGGAAGTGGACTGTCACCACATGAGTTTTGATTTAGGGCACCAGTCGTGCGCTCCTATTTCCGCGGTACTCTGCACAGCACTCGTGCGCGTGCCTCCTAGTGTAAGCGGGCGCACCAGCTCTCGCTGCAGGTGGAGCTGGGCCGAGCGGGGCGGGGTGCGGCGGGGCCAGGTGCGGACAGCCCGCCCCGCCCGGAGGAGACCACCGAGACCACCCCACCTGCCCGCCCCGCCCCGCCCCGCCCCGCCCCGGCCGCGAGCTGGCCGCACCACCTGTCCTGTCGCTGACCTGAGCTAGCCCCTCAGTGACCACATCTGCGGGAAACACATCTAGGACTCAGAGGAGCGCAAGGGAAGCAGTGCGGTATGAGCGTGAAGGCGCACTCGGTGCTCGGGTGTACACTACCCAGAAAGCTCAATTCAACCTCTTTTCAGTAAATTTTCTTGAACTAAGCACTTACTCGTTCCCAATATACTGAAGTCCTCATGCTTCAATTGAGCCGTGAAGCGGAAGAAGGGGATAAGTCGACTTAACTCCATGACCTCTTTCTGGTCTCTCAGAGCTGTTTGATGCATCGAAAGTACGTGAAGTCACCCTGAGAAGTTAACTTGTACTTCCATCCAACTTTCCAAGGTGACTTCAGATACTTTCGATGCACCAAACACCTCTGAGAGACCAAGAAGAGGTCATGGAGTTAAGTCGACTTATCCCCTTCTTCCGCTTCACGGCTCAATTGTTGCAGCGTGCAGCCACTGTGAGAAATATTTGTAGGAGTTACGGGAAAATTTTCCATGAGAAATGTCGTCAAGTGACGATATCAAATTGTAAAATTACAAAATTTTAAGGAAAATTGGTATTGACTTGTGATTCTTAAACGAGCACAAATAGGCTTTCGTAAATTTACGATTTCGATCGTAAAGTTACAACACCGTTTGTAAAACACCAATACCAAAAAAGCCGTAAACTTACAGAGATATTTTTCACAGTGGCGTACCAAACATCATTAAAATAAAAATCTGATTATTTCAGACACAAAAAAAAACGACTTTTTTGACGCGGAAAATTAATTGGGCTGAAATTGGGCGCACCGCTTTCGATTGAGCGCACAGGCTGCGTCACTCGTTGGAATGGAAAATTAACAAGGAAATGACAGGGAAACGGGACGCGCATCCATTTCGTGCGCCCCCGCCCCGCCCCGCCCCGCCCCGCCCCGGGCGAGCGACGCGCAGTCATTTTATCTCGGACAGACACTCGCCATGCAGCATCATGGCGGCCCGTTAGCCCGAATAGCAGACAATGCCATTGATGCTGCTGGTGCACCATCGTCCTCATGTTGCCAATACTCGCGGAATAGAGTGCAGATGCAAATGGATACCATAGAAACTGCGAAAGGATGCAACCCCTTCCCCTCAACCGCATCCTCTCTGTCAAATTCATCGGAAAAATTTGCATCGATATATAGGCCGCTGCGCCGGGCCGGGGCCGGGCCGCCGTGGCGTTCGGAAGCCCGGTGCAGTGCGATATTCAACAAGGGCGATTAATGCAAATTGCACATCTGTCGGGCGGGCCGCGGGCGGGTCCATCGTACGCACGCGCGCAAAGAAAAACGAAAAGAAAAAAAATCGCGAGACCAGAGGGTGTCACTGGTGAAAGTTAAGTCCCCCAAAAACTGACCCGAAGAATTTAGAAATGCATTGGTCATAGAAATGAAAGGCCATGGACGAGAAGGAAAGTTTCTGCTCAAGTATCTATTACGTGAAAAATCAAGATCAGTTTTCTTCCCTTCTTTTATCGGGGCGTATTGTTAGAAAAGTCAGGGGTGGACCAAAAGAAATCCCTATCCTTTATATGTACTTATTTAGGATGTGGCCGAGCAGCTGTTTCCCCCAGCAGCCCGCAGCCTCTGCACTTGAGCCCCGCCCCGCCCCGCCCCGGCCGCCTACAAGACGAGAGCCCGCCTGCCCAACACCTGCGGGCGGGTAGGGTAGGGCGGGTATCCGCGGGCTGAGCGGCCAGGCCAGGCACCTGTTCGTATGGACCACGAGGGCGACCCGTCCCAACGGCCGCCCTCCTGTTGCAGCAGGTGGATCCGCAGGGCGCGCAGGGGCCGCCGCAGGCCGCCGCAGCAGGTGAATCTCAGTGATAATATCGTAGGCTGCGATTGCCTACCAGCCCGACCTGACCCACAGAGCTAGCGCGGCCCGTCTCCTTATTGTGAGAACTTCCTCAAGGAACGCCAGGTAGATTTGAAGGACGAATCGAGTATTCCGTCCGACAATTTTATTTCTCTGCCTGCCGTTGGAAGTTTTATTTCTAGCAACATCGCCGTTTCGTAAAACAGCTTAGGATCGGAGCAGTTTTCAATGTAAACTTCTCTCCTTGGTTTGGCTCATCCGCTGTCTCCCCTCTTACTCCCCATTTGACCACTGTTCCTCTTCCTCCTGAGGTCAGCTATCCACCCGTGGGAACAGTTCGCGGAAGCCTTGGCCCCGGTGCCAGCACGCCCCCGCGCCGCCCCCGCGCCTCCCCCGCGCCGCGAAGCCCCCGAAGAGCCAGCCGCCCTGTCGGGTAGGTTACTTGACCGCCGACCCCGCCCTCCCTAGCCGCAAAGCCAAACACCGACAGCCCCAAGGTGTGCTCAGTTCTTCCACCTCCAACTCGCAGTCGGGACAAGTGACCATACAGAAAAACTGACCCGAACAATAATTGGCCCCATACTAGTTTTGACCACATTGAGATTTTACCAGTATTTCAATACAGAAATCATATTTAAATTTTTAGCCGAAAATGGCGATTTTTTCCCCGGACCCTTACCTTAAAATTTTAAAATCCCCCTTTTAAAAAACAACTGCCTTCCACGAACATGTTTTCATTCATTGCAGCCATTTTATCTTAAAAGCCAGCTGCAAAGAATGGTTTTTAAAAGCCAGTTGGTGTGTCCTGGCGCGGCGGGTCCAGTCCAGGTGGCGGTGGCCGCAGTGCGCTCCGGCCAGCGCGTCGGTCACCCCGCTGGTCACCGCGACCCGCCAGGTAGAGCCTGCGCAGGCCTACACTGCTCGCCGTCCTCGAAGCAATGGCGATAGAAAAATCGCAAGGGATGAATGCTCTTAGTGTTGCGAACTCAAACTGTTGGATTGCGAATTGCAATATTGTAAAATTGAGAAGTTTCCTCAACTGTTTTGGCTCTATGTGTACTTGGCACTGGACGGGCAGGCAGCCCGGGCCCGGGCCAGCCCTGCACAACTCTCGGCTCGACTACTTTGGACTACTTGGCCCAGTTGACACCGAGGCCTTCACCCACATCGCAATGCTGACGGACCTTTCATGGGCCCGAGAGAGAGAGAGAGAGAGAGAGAGAGAGAGAGAGAGAGAGAGAGAGAGAGAGAGAGCGAGAGAGAGCGAGAGAGAGCAGGAGCGAGAGTGGGAGAGAGAGAGCGAGATGCTGTACGTCAAGAGGTCAGCCGCCAGGCTAGCCACTCAGCATCTCCGTCCAATTACGGGGCCAAAGCGTCTGGCTGTGGATGAGACACAGCCTCTCGCAGAGCAGCGCGGGCAGAACGCGAAGCGAGCCAAAATGCTTGTACTTTCGGGGGAAAAAAATGTCCTACCTACGAGCGATTGTCCGTGAAAAATGTGTGACAAAAATTTTCATCGGAGTTTCATAAAATTTATAAACGATTAACGTGTCGAGTTTCATAAAATTTATAAACGAAGAACGTAGTAGTGTCCGCCGCTCAGCTCCCACGCAAAGGAAGTGGGCGTTCTGCAAATACTTTTGGCGCGACAAAAATTTGCATTGTAATTCACTTCCAGCAGAAAGCCCGCCAAATTAGTTTCCTTTTGAAATAACACCGGTGTGAGGAATAATGCCGCAGCTGGCCATAAGTGCGTGGGGGAGCGGGAGGAAGGGGGCCAGGGCCAGAAATAGTTGCACCCCGCCCCGCCAAGAAGTTTGATCCTATAACGGGAAGAACAGGAGAGGGACGGCAGATGAGCGCACACACACACACACACACACACACACACACACACACGCCGGGCGGGAGAGAGAGGGAGGGAGGAGGCGGAAGGAAGGAAACAGAGGGGTGCTCAGCTCAGCTGTGCTCACAGGTCACCCGCCCCCTCCAGGAGGGGTGGGCTGGCGAGGGGTCCACCCCCTCACACACAAACCACGCTTCATTTTGCAAAAGAAAGGCACCCCTTAAAGGAGGGGGCGATGGGGAAGGGGGCAGCTGCGCCGCCGCGTCTGGCCAGCTGCAAGAGAGAGAGGGGTGCGGGGCCCGCGAATATGGGGTGGGAATCTGGTGGACCGATATGAAATCCGCAAGAAGACTAAGTTAGCGAAAAACTCGCTACACTGGGTCTGAAATATCCTAGAAATATTTGTTTTGGACAGCCAAGAGTACAAAACTGTTGCTCCCCTATACGTGGATAAATTAGTGACACGATTAAAGATGTTCAACACAACATTCACACTTTAGCACATCTGCAACATTACTGTCATTTCATTTGCACACTCGGGCTTATCCCAGCGTGCACTTGACACTGACGGGGAAGTACACACGTTATTCTGGGAACTGTTTGTTGACGTCTGCTCTGCAGGCCGTGCCCCGCATGGCCAGCGGCGGGTGGCCTGAGGTGAAGAGATTCAAGTTTCTTCTTGTGATATGAGCCTCTACCGTCTGTGCCTCTTGGCGAGCCGGCGTCAGGAGGCACGAGGTACTTCCATGCAACCTCTCGGTGAAATTCAATTAGTCACCCTTCTTACCGCAAATATTCCATCAGCAAGTACTCTCTTTACTTGTGGATTCCACACGGAGGAAAACGTGGTTTTGAATCAGATGAAACGTGAAAAAAGGCAAGAATAAAAATTGAAATTAAACCAGCGAGCCGAATGTTCTTGCCGAATCAAGACAGGAACACGCTTTTCTGGGTGAAGGGGCTTACCTACGTTCCAGCAGGGAACGGGAGGGATGGAGAGCGAGAGCGAGAGAGAGAGAGCGAGAGCGAGAGCGAGAGAGAGAGAGAGAGAGAGAGAGAGAGAGATGCCGCCGGACACAGGACGACCGAAGCCCTTACGGTACGCGCGGCGCATTACGTCCGGCCAGAGGCGCACCAAAGGCTGAGAGAGAGAGCGAGAGCGAGCGAGAGCAAGAGAGAGCGAGCGAGAGCAAGAGAGAGCGAGCGAGAGCAAGAGAGAGAGAGAGAGAGAGAGAGAGAGAGAGAGAGAGCGCGGCTTTTGTGTGCCTCTTCCGGTCAGGGAGCGGTGCAGCGGCAGCAGTTTGCGGATGTGATACGGACGAGCCCAGCCCAGCCCAGCCAGCGGCCTGGCTCACAGGGATCGCAAAAGTTCCGCCGCCCCGCCCCGCCCCACCCTGCCTCTGTGCCGGTCAAAGCCGCATCACACCGGGATGGGCCGGACGGAACAGAATCACGCCACACAGCCTTCACAGAGAATGAACGGGATTGGGATCTGAAATTGGGCGGGGTAGGGAGGGGGCGGGAGGGAGGTCGCCCGAGAAAAACAGCATATGGACCTGCTTGCGACGCTAGCATACGCGAATACGCAATTTCCTGCGTTTGATGACATATTTTCGGCAGCAAACGTGAAAAATAGATTGAGCTAAAGGCTCCATAGGCCTTGTCCCCGATACCTCGGCGCTTGTGTTGAAATCCATAGAAAATTGGTGGGGAAATGGTATGGGGGTAAAAATTCTAATCCAACACTCATGACAAAAATGAAAAATGAAAATACCGAAAATGACAGGCAAGGAGTGAAAACCTTCATGATCGTGAAACATTAGCGAGTGAGTTAACTCATCACTTTCCCGGGCGCGACATGACAGAAGTAGGTTACGCTCATGCAGCGGGCCGGGCCAGGGCCCTCGAAAGTAAATTAATTCTCCAAGCACACCCCGTGGACGTGGCGCATATGACGCCCGCCCGGTACCTCACCACCTCACTCTCTTTTACATCGCACAGAAATAACAAAACAGCTTTTACGATCCGCAGCGATAATCATCATCGTGCAGGAGGAGTACCTGAGCGGAGCGTCTGGGAACCCGACTTTATAATGGCAGACGCGGAATCGATCAGACGGCCGCCAGCAGCAGCAGCAGCAGCGGGCAGACAGACAGACAGACAGACGGACAGACAGACGGGCGGACAGGGGCCCGGGCGGCCGGCCGCCCTTTGGCACCTGGCACCCATCACCTGGCGCTACACATGCTGCAGCGCGGCGGGGCGGGGCGGGGCGGGGCGGGGCGGGCCGCTGGCCATGCGGGCGGGGCGGGGGTCCCCGGCAGCTGTCTTGTGAGAGCGAGTGTGTGTGTGTGTGTGTGTGTGTGTGTGTGTGTGTGCATGTACCTGCGCGGGCTGCACGCGCCGGGCGCGCGCCGCTCCCAACTTCTCCTCATCCTTTCGCTTAATTTTTTTTTTTTTTTTTTTTAAGCAACAGGGTTTCGACTTACAGAATTTAACATTCATTCTACTTTTAATTTTTCACAAGCCATACTATAGGCATGCACTTATATTCTAATATTTAAAATAAAAAAAAAATTGTTGGTAGAAAGTTTAAGGCATCTTAATATTTTCTTATCAATTTGTGCTCTCTCTTCCTTAAGACATCACACTGTGAAAAATATGTCTGTAAGTTTACTACTTTTTTTCGTAATTTGTGATTTACAAATGGCTTTGTAAATTTACAATCAAAATCGTAAATTTACGAACGCTTATTTGTGCTCGTTTGTACTCGTTTATGAATTACAAGTCGATACCAAGTGTCCTTAAAATTTTGTAATTTTACAATTTGATATCATAACTTTACGACATTTCTCATGGAAAATTTTCCCGCGACTCTTACGAATATTTTTCACAGTGCATGTTTAAAGGCTTCACTAGGCTGTCCGCAGGAGACTTAACGAGCTAAAATGTCTGAGAGGACTTGCTGGTCGGCTGGCGCGGACGTGTCCTCAGCCGCGCCGTGCGCGTGACGTGCCGTATTGACATCAAGCGCAGCAGAGCGTGACGCGCACGCGCGTGACAGCGCCGTAACGCGATACTGTGTGACGCGCCTCCTAAAGTCATCTGGAAGTGATATCCACGCCGCAAGGCCACGCGTACAGCCCTCTGCGACACGGGATTCATTGGAGAAAATGCTAACTATGCAATGACCGGAATAATTATTTTTATAAAGAGTTATTTGAGCAGCTGGAAAAAGATAAGATATTCCCTCTTCCATCCTGTTTTATTGAAAAGTATTTTTAAGGTGGATGCTAAAAACTACATTTTAAATGTGGTTTTTAATATTTTTAATATTTTTTGCAGCTTTTTGACAGTGCCCCGCCACAGTCCTGTGCTTACAAAGCGCGCTCGCCCGCGTGCACCTTAGACTTCTCCTCGTCTTCGCCTCGGTCAGGTCGCATAGTGCAGCGCTCCGCTGGCTTCTACCAAAGCGCCGAGAAAAGCGCAACCAAAGGTGCGGCACGGCACGGCGGGGCGGGGCGGGGTGGGGTGGGGTGGGGTGGGGTGGGGTGGGGTGGGGCGGGGTGGGGTGGGCGGGGCGGGGCGGGGTCTGCACGGGGGCTGGACAATAGGGTGCTCTCCACCACCGTACGGCACAAGACACACACACACACACACACACAGAGGTCAGCGTCTTGGGCTCCTTCTTCAAGACGTTGCCTCCTCCTCCTCCCCCGGGAACACCTGGCCCGCCCCGCCCCGCCCCGCCCCGCCACGCGCTGCTAAGTCCAGGACTATTGTCACACGGCGTACGGCGAGGCCCACAATGTATCCAGCAGGGGTGTATATCGTGAATACTGCCTGCAGGCGACTCGTGTGGGAAAAAGTCTGCAGCGGTGGCCCGGTGGCCGCTGGGGGAGGACAGGACAGGGAGCACTGGTGAAAAATGTAGGCGGGGAAGGAGAAGAAGAAGGCAGCAGGCTGCAAGGTGAAAATGTGCCCCGAGCCCAGGTGCGCGGCGCAGCGTGGGAAGGACGCGACATTTGGAAATTGTGAAAATTGTGAAATAAAGTTGTCTTCCGAAAAGTCCAGATCAAGTCAGGCCACTGTGAGAAATATTCCTAAGAGTTACGGGAAAATTTTCCATGAGAAATGTCGTAAAGTTACGATATCAAATTGTAAATTTACAAGATTTTAAGGACACTTGGTATCGACTTGTAATTCTTAAACGAGCACAAATAAGCGTTCGTAAATTTACGATTTCGATTGTAAATTTACAACAGCATTTGTAAATCACAAATTACGAAAAAAGTCGTAAACTTACAGACATATTTTTCACAGTGGGCTTACTTATACAAATGCCAACCCGTTTTTGTCTCATTCAGGTCCAATCTAGACCACACTTTTAATTACCACTTTTAATTACCAACAAAGCATCTGAATGCTTTGGAGATTGCGAAGCATGTACTTTGCAAATTGATCTCGGCCCAAGTCTTGAATAAGGCACCCTCAACTTTGACGGTGTGGGTGTCAAGAAGCCCCAGGCCCCAGGCACATTGCTGCAGTGCGCCGTCATTTTAACGATTCGTCTCGCGTTTCGGCCGCCGTGTGGGCTTAGGGGGCGGGCACGCGCGGTGCGGCCGCACCGAGGGCCTCGGCTCCTCCTGAGGGGCGGGGGAGGACAGCCCTGGTGCTGCCGGGGGCGCGGGGCGGGGCGGGGCGGGGGGCGTGGCCAGGCCGCGTCTAATCGAACACCACTCCAAGGGCGGAAATCGCCACTCGAACAGACACATTGTCCAGCAGGTCACACTACGCAATAAAAACGTGTCCTCCCATAAGGTACACTGTAAAAAATTACTACGGTGAAACTACGGAAATCACCACTAATTTCTTTACCGGCTATTCCGTAGTTGGGCACCGTACCTGTAATTTTCAAAATCTTGAGATGAGCTGCCGAGTACGGGGCCACCGTACACGGAAAACAGAGTACGGAAGCGCCGTACTTGCTCGATCCGGAGGGTACGGTGGCGCCGTGATCTGGTCTTGGTTCTCAGTTTTTCAAATGCAGGTACGGAACGCCGTAGTTGGTTCCGTCATACAATCTGGATTTTTTACAGTGTACATATGGGAAAAGGAAGAGCGCTTGAGCTGGCCACATCGTCTCCTCCTACGAGACAAAATCCACATTTTGCCCCCCAAAAAAAGGGGGGGGGGGATATGATTCCTACCCTGGTAGGAAGGTTGCTGAGCAAGCCAAATGCTTGAATCAAGATCAGTTGTTGCATCAAGGCGATTCAACATGCCTCGCAAGTATATTTGATGAATGCAAGAATTCCCTCCTCAAGCTCGAGAGCAGTCCAAAATCAACTTGAGCAGGCGCTCCAGTAGCCGGAACATGATCCATATTAAACGTTTATACATATTGCATTCCTCCTCTTCGACAAATGCAATAAAGGAGAGAGAGAAAAAAAGAAAAAAAAATATGACAAACGCATATACGAAGGCGCGTAACGAAACAGGTATAATAACGCTTCAGGAGAAGAAAAAAAAACGCAATTAACCAGTAAAGAGATACAACGTGCGCGCTCAGTAGCAGCACAGGAAGCAGCCCTTCCTTGCCATCGCACGCGGCCTAAAAGATAAGACCTTTTGAGGAAAGTAACGCGTGCCTGCCAACCCCCCCCACTCGAATCCATTGACGGGTCGGACCGACCACGCCAGGTGTGTCTCGCGCCGCACCAGGATCACCGTCCTCACCTCCGAGCCCCGCCCCGCCCCGCCCCGCCCCGCCCCGCCCCACCCCACCCCACCCCCCCTCCAGCGCGCGTGCAGGACCGATTCGAGCCACGCGCCGTCTGCCTTAATGATGCCACTATAAGCCCCTCCCCCCCACCACCACCACCCCCCTTCCCATTTTTGCTCCGTGAAGATACACAGCTGCCGGCAGCAGGCTAAGGCGCGGCAGAATCCTCTGCACACACAGCCAAACGGGAGATCAGCATTTTTTTTTTGGGCGTACACGACGGAATATTTTAAGCAAGAAAATGTAGCAATATCATTTCTAGGGAAATTGCAAAAGTATACTTTCTTACGAATACTGAGAGTGCCATAAAGAACGAGTTGGGACACTTTTTCTATGATGTGACATAGAAAAAAAATATATTTTTTTAAAAGTATGCACCACCCTGCCAGCGGTTCTGCATACTTTTCAAACATCTAGGCGCTGGGTTCAGCGTGCGGGTGGGGTGGGGCGAGGTGGGGCGGGGTGGGGCGGGGTGGGGCGGGGCGGGGCGGGGTAGGGTTGCGGGGTGCTCCATGGGGACCCTCGTCGCTCCGCAATCAGGACAGCCCCGCACCGCGCCCCATGAGCCGTCCCCATAGGCCGCCCCGTCCCCATGGGGCTTCGCGACAGCCGCGGCGCCGCGCGCCCACTGGCGCCACGCACGCACTATTCATTCAGATTCAGATTGAGCAGACAAATCTGAATATGTTGCAGTCTACTCGCGTGCAGAAACCCGTGTCAAACTTCAGGGCCGAGATAGTTGTAAGTCACTACAACAGGACATGCGCGCGGTGCTCTGCGATCGGAACCATTGCCCTTAACCTCACCCAGAGCACCCTTCTGCCACGCGCCAGCCAGCCCCCCGGGGGCGGGGCGGGGCGGGGCGGGGCGGGGCGGGGCGGGGCGGGGCGGGGCGGGGCGGGGCGGGGCGGGGCGGGGTCCTAAAAGGGGCACAGCAGCACGCCGACGGGGAGGGCGGCACCTCACCCCCACGGGCAGCTGTGAGAGGCTTGCATACAATGGAGAGCACAGAGAGCGAGAGAGAGCGACTAACGGTGTGCGACAGGGGCGCCCCGGCCGGGACGCGTGCTGGGGTGCGGCAGTACAGGGGGACCCCGCCCCGCCCCGCCCCGCCCCGCCCCGCCCCGCCCTCCACTCCACACGTGCGCACCGCGCCGCCGCCGGAAGTCCTTCGGAAATAGATTGGGGGATGCAGACGGGGACCCCCCGCCCCCGCCCCCCTCCTCTCTTTCTCATTCCAGAGCCCCTGCCCACCGCGCGGGAATACTGAAATAAAAGGGGGCGAGGGGCGGGGGCGGGGAGGAGGCCCAGACGGGGGCGGGGCGGGGCGCGGGGCGCAGGTGTTGCCAAAGGTGTGCGGCGGCCCCGCCCCGCCCCGCGCCACGCGCCCCTGCTACACGCATACATACACACGACACCCTCTCTCTAGTACTTTCGACTCTTCTCCTCTTCCTGCCCGCCCCCGGCCCGCCCCCGCCCCGCCCCCGGGGCGGCTGTCGCTCTGCAATTTCACTCCCTCATACATCCACGGCAGATGGCCGAGTACCGCAAAAACAAATGGAGTGGCGATGGAGCGGTCGCGCTGCGGGGTGGAGGAGACAGTCCCCTTGGGGGCGGCGCGGGGGCGGCGCGGGGGCAGCGCGGGGGCGGCGCGGGGGCGGCGCGGGGGCGGCGCGGGGAAGGGTCGACTATATTCGGCGCATAGCTTTAACTGGAGCATCGCGACATGGAGGAAGGCGTTAATACCTGAGCCGCGGGGTGGGGGCGGCGCGGGGGTGGCGCGGGGGTGGCGCGGGGGTGGCGCGGGGGTGGGCGATGTCAACAGGGGAGTGGGCCGGCCATAGCCTGCCATTCGCCATCCCCCGGCCCGCGGGGACCAGCCCAATGGGGATGCAATAGAGTCTCCCTCTCCCTCTCTCGCTCGCTCTCACTCTCTCTCCCTCTTCCTCTCTCACTATCTCTTTCTCTCTCTCCCTCCCAGTGCACCCTTCCCCTCTCAAACTGTTGAACAATGTCGTGAATAGGGAAGTCCCCTCCCCGCTAAGCCTCTTATGAATGGCCGGCTGGGCTACAACTCGTCAGATATGAGTAATGCCAGGCTCCAACTCTAAAATACCGCGACCCTGATCATTCCAGCATGTCAGCAAAAATAAAGGATTTAATTTTAGCACAACAATTCGAAGAAAAAGTAACATACGAGGCGTGTCTGATGCCTCAAAATTTTGAGTTTTACATTGAAAAAAAGAAGAAAAAAAATATCAAAGAACACTTTGCGACTTAAAAACCACAATGATGAACATGCGCCCACCCAGTCTTTTCAAAGCAAACTTCAAATTCAAATTCAACTTGCTGTGTTGAAATCTGCGGCGGGGATATAAGCCGCGAAACCAAAAGAAAAACCCATCAGGCGAAGGGGACGTCGCGCGGGAGGGCGAAAATAATGAGGAAGCAGTGAAGTGCGCGCAGAGCAGGGCGAGGAAGGGCGGGGCGGGGCGGGGCGGGGTGTGGTTGGGGCGGGGTGGGGCGGGGCGGGCGCCACACCCGGCGTCGCGGCGGCGGCGCCACTGTGCGCGGCGTCGCGTTGAGTGTCGTGCCTGCACCATTAATGCGCACACACACATTCAGGGTGAGCCCGCCCCGCCCCGCCCCGCCCTCCCTGCCTCCCCTAAGTCCCTGGCCTACCCCACAGCCTCCGCCGTGGAGCAGCAGTTGGCGCCGTCCCCAAGGGCCTCCCTCCCTTCCTCCCCCGAGTGTATGTGCATGCCGCGGCCCGACGCGCCCCTAAAGGCTAAAGTCCCTCCAGCTGTCGCGTTCTGACACAAACTCCCCGCCGCGCGCCGTCAAGTTTTGGAGGCCACGGCGTTAATACCGCACCAGGACTCCCCCCAAATAGGAACGCGCACGCTGGTAAGGCGATTTCACCTCTCCGATTTGGGCGGGAATTTAAATCTTTCTGACTAAAGGGATCGTTCGTAAACTACGTGGGGGGTCCTCACTCGTTCTAGGACCTTCATAGCAGCTCATAGAGCTCATTGAGCATTTTTATTCAATGAAAGAAAAGCGACTATTACGAGTTAAAACATTCGCTTACGACACCGTACGTTAAACATGCCAAACGATTATGGCAGAAATATAAATGGGCGTCCAGAGCGTAAGTAAAGCTTGCAGTGCAGCCAGTCACACCCCTCCCCGCCCCGTCACTCCCCCCTCCGCCCGTCACGCTCGGGCAGCGCTGCGCCGCGCGGCGCCGTCACCTGCAGCACGCCCCACGCCCCGCCCCGCCCCGCCACGCCCCGCCACGCCCGTGACGACGCAATGTGTAGCTAGGGCGGCTCGGCTTAGTCCGCTCCGCTGATCAGCTCGGGGCGGGGCGGGGCGGGTCGTGACGGTGACGCTTTTGTAACCAGTTGGGCACGATCCGCACGACCACTGAGCGAGAGGGAGCGAGATAGAGCGAGCGAGCGAGGAGCGAGATGGACCGAGAGCGAGCGAGAGAGGAGCGAGGTAGACCGAGAGCGAGAAAAGGGGAGGTTGGGTCTCCTCTCCGGTGACGGTTGGGTTGCCTACACCCGCGGCGGCGCACAAGGGGGCGGGGGGGCGTTCAGGCCGGTTGGGTGGCCTACCTTCCAGGCGGCGCGGGCGCGGGCGGGCTGAGGGGAGGGGGAGGCAGCCAGCATTGGTCAGTCGGTCAGCGAGTTGGAGCGAGAGAGAGGGAGGAGGGAGAGAGGGAGGGGTGACCAGTGAGTGACCGAGAGCGAGATAGAGATAGCGGCAGCACCGCGCGGCACTCATGAGCGCAGCGCGGCCTTATCAAGGGCGGCCAAGGGGGAATAGAAAGGCCGGCGCCCCGCCCCGCCCCGCCCCGCCCCGCCCGGGCCACGCCATACGCCACTGGACTCCTCTTTTAAGTTTTACGACGCTGACTTGTAATCCATAACGGTAACCATCTGGTTTTTGACAACCAATGGTGAGAGAACTGGCACAGTAAAATAACTGTCATCCCAGTATCACAAGCCAAACACACATGATTCTCCGGAAAGTGGTCCATATGAATACTTAAGATTGTTATTACAGTATTATTGGTCGGTTTTCCTTGATGAGATAAGTGGACTGTCCTGCAGCAGATTAGCTGGCTGCATGAGGCCGGGCCGGAACCGCTAGCAGAACAGGGGTGTCACTAACCTTGCGCAAAGCTGCTCCCAGACTGTCCCATGGTGAAGTTGTGCCGGCCTCCCGGTGGACACTGAATTTAACAGCAGAGAGGAATCAATAGCGAGAAACTTCCGCGAAACCCATAGTTTTCTCTGCAAAAACTCTAAGTGTAATGCACCAAAACAAACTGACAACGACGGCGACCAAAGTACTGTACACGAGGGATGACCACACTTGAGCTCAGAAAAAACAGTGAGGTGAATGCGGACGAAGCGGAGAAACAAAAGTTCAAATTAAAGTTGCGAGTGAATTGAGGCTGATTAGAGTATGTAATTCTCTCAATTTAAAAAAATAAGAGAAGAATGCGGAGAATCTATCGTGAAAATAACATTACATTTTTTGAAATACAGTTGGCCAGAGTGGATATCAGAAGCACCGCCTTTTGACCTACGGCAACATATCCAGACGAACTCTGATGCGTTCCGACTTGCGTCTGCAGGCTCAATTCAAAAATGAAGAGAGAAGGTGCCTGTTGATCAAGGGGGGCCAGAGTGAGACAGACAGACAAATATCCCGCAGCCACCTCCGAAACTTCAACGTTGACCCGCGCTCACACATTTTTCGCGCGGACGGGCCGGGCGAAAGCCATCTTCTGCTTTTAACTGCCTGTTACGTTGAATGAATGATAAGCAAATGTCGATGGTTTGAACTTGCATTTCCTGAAGCCGGTCACTAGCATGTTCTAACTTTGATCATCTTTGTTTGATTTTCAGCATAGGTGAGTTATTTTTCTGTGTAATTGGCAGAAATCAATAATACACAGGCATACACTTTTCTTTCTTATAGTTCATTTCCTTTAAAACAAGACATATTGGAAAGGCATCTTCTAAGTCTCTGTTGTCATCTCTCGTGGTTCGAATTTTTGTTTTGACGTAGTGCTATTGGCATGCATTCCTAAACCGATTTGGGCTTGCTTTCCTTAAGCCCCTCTCTGGGCCTCTTGGGTGACAAAGAGAGCCCGTCGCTCTCTCTCTCAATAAAGCTTTTCCGTTACAGAAAGAGAAAAATCCATCTACCATGACCATCAAGATTGATCCTAATGCTGGCACAAGTAGCGGCACAGAAAATGTAAAAAGTGTGGACAAGAGCTCTAGCTTAAACCCTGCTGTAGGACCCACCATGGCGAGCAATGGTTTGTGATTGATTTATCTATTGGCACTCATTATCGTGTGATTCTGCTTTTGTTTTATGTGCTTTTAATTTTCCTAGGACCCAAACCTTCTGGGACAAAAACTCCAAGCTCCAAGTCGGAGAAAAGGAAAGGTCAAGGCACTCAGCAAACCCTTTTGAGTATGTTTGGAAAAGCTGGAAATTCCAGTAAGTCCTCGGAGCCAAAGGCTGGAGGCAAACGTTCTGATCAGCCCTCTGAGACGTTGTCCAGTTCAGCTGTGGCAGAGGAAGGATTACAGACAGATAGTGCCCCTATTAAAGAAGAACCACTTTCACCTCCTCATAAAGAGACAGAAAATGATCTGAAACGGAAGTGTGAAGATACTGTTCCTCTTGTGGAAAAGAAGGACCCTAAAGAGGAGCCGCAGCCACCTGTCGAAAAGAAATTGAAGCTTGAAAATTCTGAAAAAGATAAACCTGAGTCAGTATAATTTTTCATCCTGTGATGCATCTATGGCTGGAAATGCAATTGCTTCTTTTATTACTCTTGCACTTAATGTCCTGTTTCAGTGAATGTAATAGTTCTCCCACAAGTAATGGACCTGTTAAGAGGTGTGAAATTTGCCGACAGGCACTGGATGGACCTTATACTTGCAATTACGCTGGCCACCCAAAAGATGCAGTAGAAGAATTCATTGCGCTTACCAATCCAAAACTGTCACTCTTTACTGGTGATGAGGTTTGTGTCAATGATACGGATGAGAGGCCACAAAATAAATTGACTGCATTTAGGTAAAATTAAGTCATTAAGTGTATTTTGATCAGGATGTGGTAGCTGGCTGGACAAAATAATGTGCTTTATTTCCTACAGCATTTATGACAAGCAGGGACACTTGTGTCCCCTTGATTCTGGTCTTATTGAAGATAATGTTTTATTATATGCCTCTGGCTTTATGAAACCTGTGTATGAAGAAAATCCTGATCCTGAAGGTGATTTTCCTTGTATAGAAAATGAAAAAAAAAGCTATGAATATGATAAAGTTTTTATTAAGATAATCCTTTATTTTTATAATTTTTCAGATGGGGTGGCTGCCATGGACATAGGTCCTATCAATGAATGGTGGGTGTCGGGTTTTGATGGTGGTGAATCAGTTCTCATTGGGCTTTCAACAGCTTTTGGAGAATATTTTCTTATGGAACCTACTGAGGAGTATTCTGCTTTTATGAACCCAATGAAAGAAAAAATATTTATGAGCAAACTTGTCATTGAATTTTTACTTCAAGAAGTTGAACCAATGTATGAAGATCTGTTAAACAAGTTACATGTAAGTATTTTTTTATCTCTTCCCTTTACCTCAGCGTAACAAAAGGCTAACATCTCTATGTATTTTGTAACTCTTAGACTACTGTTCCACCAAAAGGATTAAGTCAGCTCACTGAGGACAGCTTACTTCGTCACTCCCAGTTTATATGTGATCAGGTTCAAAGTGTTGACAGTGCATCTTCCAATTGTGATATGCTTATTATAACTCCATGTATGAGGACTCTAATGAAGCTATCTGGAGTTACCCTTGGCAAAAGGTTTTGCAACCAACCCATTTAAATTCCTGATGCAGTTTTTATTTACTTCTTATATCTATCTAACTAAATATTCAAATCTTCAATTTAGACGGGCCATGCGAAAAACTGAACGTAAAAGCCATGTGAATAAAAAAGCTGAATGGACCAAAGCAACCACTACTGACTTGGTCCGCAATGTTTTTGATACCTTCTTCCCTGATCAAATAGATTCTGCAGAAGAAAAGAAGCAGGTTTGTATTAGCGTTTTGGCTGATTCTCCTTGATGAGATAAGTCATTTGTCATCCACCTACATAATTTTCCTGATATTTTTCTTAGGGTCCACGTCGTAGACGATGTGGAGTTTGTGAAGCCTGTCAGATGCCTGATTGTGGAGAATGTACTTCATGCAAAGACATGGTAAAATTTGGTGGATCTGGTCGCAGTAAGCAAGCTTGCAATCAACGGAGGTTTGTTTCTTGATGTGTTTTCTTTACTTTATCAGTAAAACCAATAACTGTATTTTACTCATTCAGATGTCCTAACTTGGCTGTACAAGAGGCAGACGATTCTGAGGCTGAAGAAGATGAGGAGAATGATAACCACCCAAGTGCCAAAGAAATTAGTCTAAATACTCCAAAACTAGACACATGTCCAGATCAAACCGCAGAGGTGCGGTGGGTTGGTGAACCTGTATGTTCTAATGATGAGTGCAATTATTACAGGTACTGAGTGCAACCAACTCTTTTTCTTTCACAAACTTGTACTTGTTACCTATGAAAATAGAAACATAAATTGTTAACATTGCAGCCGGGTGAACATCAATAATATTGAAGTCAGTCTTATGGACTGTGTTTTAGTGAAACCTAATGACCCCAAAGCTCCCCTGTATGTGGCCAGAGTTATTAGAATGTGGGAGGACAAGAAAGGTTACAAAAATGCTCATGTCTGGTGGTTCATGTAAGATTTTTTCCATTCAGATTCCTTTGTATTGTTGAGATGTATTAGCCTGCCCTGATAGCTTGTATTAAATTTTTCAGACGAGGATGTGATACAGTGCTAGGGGAAACTTCTGACCCTAGGGAAATTTTTGTTGTAACAGCATGTGAGGACATTTCTTTTGGATTAATTGCACAAGTTGCCACAGTACAGTTTTCCCGCACTCCATCAAATTGGTCAAGCCTTGGAGGGGAGCCACTGCCCATTGATGACTTTCCCGATGATGGCACAACATTCTTCTACCAAAAAACATATGACCCCATAAGAGGAAGGTTTGAAGATGTTCCAGCGAGTATGTCTTGTCCAGAAACAGAGGATCATATTTCATTCTGTGAATGCTGTGAAAGGCAAAGATTATCTGAGGCTATGAAATCTCCCTCAGTGGGGGAACCTTTAGGGAGCACACAGTCTACTCAGGATGAGGTAATTTCACTAATAATATATATGTTGCCTTATTTTCACTTCCTCTCCCTTATTAATCAAATGAGTACCTTTCAGATAAAATATGGAGTCTGTTACTACAATGGAGAAGAATACAGAGCTGGGCATGGTGTTTACCTGAAATCGGATACTTTTAAGTTTGGAACATCATTTACCCGCGTGAAAAAAGAAAAACGAGAAAGGGTATGATTTTAGTAGTGCAACAATCGCCCATATGTTCTATTTACTGTTTTTAGTTTAGTATTCTTTTATGTCTTATTTTAGGTGATTGATGAAGATATGTATCCAGAATATTACCGAAAATCTTCTGATCATGTCAAAGGCTCTAATGAAGAGACTTGTGACCCATATTGCATTGGTTATATCTCAAGCATTTTTAAGAGAGCATCTGGGGACGTAGCTCTTTGTGTAAATAAAATGTATAGGCCTGAAAATACTCATAGAGGTCAGTCGTATGGACAGCAACTTGATCTCAACATGCTATATTGGAGTGAAGAGGGTATGTATACAATGTGTCATAATCAGCATGCTTATGTTTCTTTATATTATTTTTAAAAAATCCAGACATTCCATATTTTTGTACTCATTTTCCAGAACTCTGTGTAGACTTCATAGATGTCCTTGGTAAATGTTACATTGTTTGTAGCGACAATCTTGATGGGTCTGAAGCAGATTGGTCCAACCAAGGACCCCATAGGTTTTTCTTCAGAGAAGCATATGATTCCAAGAATCAGTCATTTACCGAACCCTCAATGAGGGGCTTGTCAGCTGGGATGAAAGGAAAAGTAAGATCAATGTCTTGACTTTGAGGGATTCTAATGTTTGCATTATCTTAATTTGTCCTCACTCTCTTTCAGGGGAAAGGAAAAGGCAAAGGGAAAGGCAAGTCCAGCAGTTCTACAAGCTCAGAGCTAAAGCCTGTAGAATGGCCAAAAGTCTCACAACAACTGCGCTGCCTAGATGTGTTTGCTGGTTGTGGTGGTAATAAATTTAGTAAACTTTATGTACTGGTTAACCACATAAGCAATTTTATATGTCTATGTAGTGACTTTTCCTTTGTCCTTTTAAGGTTTGTCAGAAGGCTTGCATCAGGCTGGTATTGCCAAAACCATGTGGGCTATAGAGAAAGATGATAACGCAGCTAATGCATTCCGACTTAATAATCCAGAAACAACTGTCTTCTCAGATGATTGCAATGAGTTACTGAAACTTGTAATGAGGGTAAGAATAATATTTTCAGTTATAATTATTTTATTTGTAATTTTTTTAAAAATATTATTAATTTATGAAGGCACTATATGGGGTAATTATTTTTAGGGAGACAAGATAACCGATAAAGGCCAGTCACTTCCTCAGAGAGGTGATATTGATCTTTTATGTGGAGGCCCTCCATGTCAGGGTTTCAGCGGTATGAATCGTTTTAATTCCAGACAGTACTCACTCTTCAAGGTAGCCTCAAAATCATAAATTTTGTTTTTCTGTTTGGAACTTTTATATGCTGACTATATCGTAACTTATTTTTTTAGAATTCTCTAGTTGTCTCCTACCTCTCCTACTGTGATTACTATAGACCTCGATTTTTCATTCTGGAAAATGTGAGAAATTTTGTAGCTTTCAAGAAAAGCATAGTCTTGAAGCTTACTCTGAGGTGTTTGATAAAAATGGGCTACCAGGTTGCATTTGGAGTCTTACAAGCAGGCAATTATGGTGTTCCTCAAACTCGTAGGAGGTATAGCTATTTTTTTTTTCTGGTTGCCTTTTTGAATTAAGAATTGTCTAAATCAGCATTTGTTTACTGTACATGCAGAGCAATAATCCTGGCTGCTGCCCCAGGTGAAGTTCTTCCTGAATACCCTTGTCCTCTCCATGTTTTTAACAAGCGTGCATCTCAACTAACAATTGTTGTCGATAATAAGAAGGTACTGTCTTTACCCATTATACTTTCATGTAGGTTGGATTGATAAAAATTTCGTTTTGCTAAAGAAACCATCCAACTTACAGTTTAGTCCACTTAGAGACACATTTGATAGTGCTCCTTTCCGCACTGTCACAGTGCGGGATGCAATGTCTGACCTTCCCGAAATTAGCAACGGTCATAGCAAGGATGAAATGGCATATGGAGGGGAAGCGCTAACTCATTTTCAACGGCAGGTAATGGATTTAAGAAAGAATATTTTTTTTTTAATTATTATTTAGAGTGTTACCATCATCCACATTATCTCCTTGCTATGCCCTTTTTCAGGTTCGTGGAAATCAATATATGCCTATATTACGAGACCATGTTTGTAAAAGAATGGCTCCTTTGGTTGAAGCTAGAATGGCTAACATTCCAACAGCCCCTGGGTCTGATTGGAGAGATCTCCCTAACATAGCAGTTCGTCTTAGTGATGGCAAGATGACTGTAAAACTGTGAGTTTCTGTTCTACAAAAGATTACATTTATCCTTGTGATTTTCTTTTCAAGTTCTCAAAACTGTTTGTTTCTTCCAGGCTGTATTCTCACCATGATAAAAAGAATGGGAAGTCCTCTACAGGTGCCCTCAGAGGAGTTTGCTCATGTGCTGAATGCAAGCCTTGTGATCCTATTTTCAGACAGTTCAATACACTGATTCCCTGGTGCCTTCCCCACACTGGCAACCGCCATAACAATTGGGCAGGCTTATATGGCCGTTTAGAATGGGATGGATTTTTCTCAACAACTGTCACTAATCCAGAGCCCATGGGTAAACAGGTAGGACACATTAGTCATCATTTTTAAACAAACCTATTGGTTCTGTTCTTTACTCACCTAATCATACAAAATCTTTTATCAGGGCCGAGTCCTCCACCCAGAACAAACTCGAGTTGTCAGTGTCAGAGAGTGTGCCAGGTCGCAAGGGTTTCCTGACACATATAGGTTCTTTGGAAACATATTGGACCGACATCGTCAAATTGGAAATGCTGTACCCCCTCCAATGGGCCGATTTATTGGCCTAGAAATTAGGAGGAGCCTGTCTCTTAAGGAGAATAAAAATTCAGAGACTGAACAGAAAAGTGCTGAAAATAGTCCAGTAAAGCAGGAGAGAGACTAATGAATGGACTTTACCTGTAATTTTGCATGTTTTACCCTACAACTGTTTTTATTTGATCTCAATGCAAATTTTGTAGAATATGTATGATGTGATTGATTTCTTTAAATTAAAACTTATTAGCTGTGATTTTATTTGTTCTCAGTGACAACAAATTTTGAGTTCCATGTTTGAAAATCATATTTCATGAGTTCTACCTTAGTTCTCAAATGTACATGTGTACCAATTGCCACCTATGAACGATTCTATAAAGTACAAAATCTACTTTAATAATTAAATCTTGAAATATTTTATGTTTTTGTCACTACTAGTCTGTTGATTGTTTCAACTTCTGTAATAAGAGCCCTGCTCTTAATTCATATCATCTTATATCATTAAAAACAGGTGTGATTAAATTTTTTCAATTTTACCATTTTATTCCACCTACTCCTACACATCGTGAACTCGAACTGCGCTCGCTTTCGCGCGCATACAGTCAAG
Organism: Frankliniella intonsa; assembly: GCA_033675135.1. Classification (NCBI taxonomy): domain Eukaryota; kingdom Metazoa; phylum Arthropoda; class Insecta; order Thysanoptera; family Thripidae; genus Frankliniella; species Frankliniella intonsa. Next base: position 9,326,845 of record CM066246.1, on the reverse strand, counting down.
TGCATGATGGGAAATAAGGGGCACCAATCAGTGCACAGGCGCGCCGATGTGGAAGTTAACAAGTCAAGAATAAACGTTCTGCTAGACCAGCATCGTTAAATTTTGTCAAACGTCTTAAATTAGGGTTCTTGTTAGTGTCCGAAAGGAACGTTGAAGAATGTCCTACAGCAGTTTGGATCAGATTTACAGAAGCATTCTTTTATCCAAATATTTCGTTAAAGGTTGGGGTAAACCGGATAATTTGAAAAGGTTAGGGTGTGTTATAGTGATAAGGTTTATGCCGTTCTTAATTTTGCTTTCGTCCTCTAAAATTCCAACGGTTATTTTGAGAATTTATCTTTTTTATCTTTTCTGTGAACAATCTTTCATTTTTTCTATTGGTTTTGGAATGACAAATAGCAACAAGAAAAGACAACATCAGAAATGCCCTTCAGCTTTGGAAAGGGTGAAACAAGAATATCTATATCTGATGAACAATCTTCTAAAACATTTTCCCTTTCTTAAATATTGTTCACAGGCTTTTTAAGTTTAGACGACTTATTTCAAACAGGGATTATTGTTACAAATTAATTCCCAAAGACTACCCAATAACCATTGAAAAGGTATCGACAATCTGTTTCCTTAGTGTCAATTTAATTATATTTTTGAATTTTATATTTATTAATTCTTTCTTCAGGATGAGGTATGGTCAGACTACAGAGTCCTTGAAGGACACTTCCGATCTCCTTTCGACATACATCTGCCGAACATCATGCCTGAAGAGGTGAAAAAAGCACACTTTCAAGTTATATTACCAACTAAATGGAAAGAGGAAAACTACAAACCTGTATGCCTTCACTTAGCAGGAACTGGAGATCATGTGAGTATATATCATGCATGTTTCATTATATCACAATATTTTTGCTCATAATTAGAAGTAATGTGTGTATCTTTGTTGTACTTGTACTTTCACTTGCTTGAATCTTGACTTTAATTGACCAAGTGTGTCATATCTTGTGCAGTATTTTTGGAAGCGAAGAAATTTCATGTGTAAGCCTCTTCTGAGAGAAGCTGGTATAGGGGGCATTATTTTAGAAAATCCTTTTTACGGATCAAGGAAACCTCAAGATCAAGTGTGAGTATCTCTCTGAAAATCACTCAACTGTAATTTGTTCGTTTGATTAACATTATTTTTTTCCCTCAGTCGGTCAAACCTTCATAATGTTTCGGATATATTTGTTATGGGTGGTTGCCTCATGCTAGAGTCATTGGTGTTATTCAACTGGTGTGAGCAAAATGGACTAGGACCCCTAGGTGTGACAGGACTTTCAATGGGTGGACATGTAAGTACCCCAACAGCATCCACATGAGCTGTAATATTTTTTATTCCTGTGTTATTTTTTATTAATGGTTTATTAATTAATTACAGATGGCCTCACTGGCCGCCACAAATTGGCCAAAACCTATTGTTCTTGTCCCATGTTTGTCATGGTCAACAGCATCTGGTGTCTTTACTGAGGTGATGCCAAAAATAAAATTAAAACAATGCTTAAAATCTTCAATTTTACTTATAAATACGCACAGAATGCTCATGTTGTGAAACCTTTCTAGGGTGTGATGAGTGGAGCAATACCTTGGGATGTTCTTAATTATCAATATTTTTCCGATGACATGTACAGAGAAGAAATACGGAAAATGGTTACTATAATAGAGGATGTGAGTATTTCAACTGCCTAAATGCAATTCCAAAATTCCCTGTCCCCTACAATTTTATGTATTAGAAGAAGTATTTTTAGAGAGAAAAATGTGCTGCTCTCCTTAATAATCTCACTTTCTTGTGTTTGATTTAATTTTAGGATGCATTTAAAGCTGGAAAACATTTTATTAAGAAATACTCCAGCAAAATAGACAATCTTCAAAACTTGGGGCCTGTACAACAAAATGCTGAGGTGAAACCTGATTCCAGTATACAGCCTGAAAAAGAAAGTTCAGAAGCACTCTCCTCTAAAGATTCAGACAGTTGTCCTTTAATGGCAGAAGGGGATAATAAAAAACCCCATGACTCTGTGAATTATTTAGCAAAGTCATTTGCAGCCATGTCAAACACCATTGAAGCTGAGGCTGAAAGAGAGAGAACTGATTCACAGAAGGAGAAAGAGCAGCTAGGTAAAGATATTCTTGACAGCTTAGCAGATTCAAAATTACAGTTGTTGACATATAAAGTTAAGTCATCATCTGAGCAGCCAGCTGATGTGAAAAGGGAAGTGGAGGACTATCAGTTGAGGAAAGGTAAGGACCAGTGCTATTTTATCTGCATGAAAGAGAGACTGCATCCCTCTGTTTCAATCAAATCCACTGCCTACTGTAACACTTCCAAGTGTAATCTTTTTGAAATGCATGCATCTGTTTTCCATCCCTTAGTCACAACAATTCAGTTTGATTCCTAAAATTTTTGTACGTAGTTATTATTTTAGTTAAAGGAAAATCCAACATCAAACTTAACCATTCACTACAATATTCATCCTCATACAATTTTGGTAATTTTCATCCGCATATGGCCCTCTTCTTACTTAAATTTCAGTAAATAATAAAAGGCAACAGGCTACTTTCATTGAACTGGAAAGATAGTCTTCCTGCTTTATCTTCATTCATTTACCATGCAACAAAGACAAATAATTTGGCTTACAGATTGGGCTCTTCACAAGCAGTTTGCCGATTCAGCTCATCTGTCAAGTGACATGAATCAAGGTAAATCAGGAAGAGTCAGAGTCACCTGTTGGAATTTCCTTATGACTATTTTCTGTTTTCTATTGCCTTCAATTTTTTTTTCTCTATCTCTTTTCTTGCTTCCTCCCTCTTAATTTTTATGACAGTCCCATAGACTGGTGTCACCATTATAGTACTTCTTATTATTACAGTAATTGGACGAAAGCTTCCATTTTCATTATTGGGACTGACATCAACCAAAGTTCGTGATGCCGAAGCGATCCAATTCATGCGTGGCATTATGGATGAGTGTACTCACCTCGGGAACTTTTCTGTACCAGTAGACACTTCCCTCATTATTGCAATATGTGCAACAGAAGACGGATATGTACCTAGAGAAGGGGTGACCCACCTTGCAGATATTTGGCCTGGAGCAGAAGTGCGTTATATCAATACAGGACATGTTGGTGCCTACATCCTTCATCAGACTGCATTTAGGTATCTAGCGTCTTATAATTTTGCCATTAATTAATAGTACTTTTAAAAAAATTAACTGTATTATTTTTATAAATTGTATTTGAAATTTTTCAGGCAAGCCATAAAAGATGCTTTCCTCAGAGCAAAAGAAAAGTTTTGCATGTCAACATGAGATCACTAGTAGAGTACTGTAAATGATACAGAAATCATATCATCATTCCAGGGACAAGTACTTCTAAATGTTGCTTTGCTGAAACTGTTTTTTTCTTCTTTTAAATATCTTTTATTGGTAATTATTTTTCTTCTAATTTTTTTTTTTGTTTGATACAAATATTTACGCAGTGTGTTTTGATACACTGGACATATATCATCAGAGCTTACACAACAATTTATTACTTGAAATATGTCCATCACTGAATTCTAAACAATATTACTTTTTTGTTAAGTATTTTTTAAAGTCTGTATTCTTTTCAATTTGGTTGCTCTTCCTAACTATCATCTAGCATCAAATTTGTTAAATGCTCCTCAATCTCTTATTTCTTGTTATTTGTCTAATATGTTATTGAATTTCGGGATTCATTTCATGTGCCATTGATACTGAATATTTCATACCATACATGATAAGTTTATGTGAATTTCTGTTACCATTTGTAACTTTGGTACAGTATTTTCTAGTCCGTTTGTGAAGACCTCTGTCTTAGTCTGTGTTAATAGGGATATAATGCTCGAAAAGTGTAAGAGGTTTCCTCCCATACTTTTATAAATTTTTGAACTGACCAAGTCTCAGCTGTGATTTATTTATTCTACTATTTTAGTGATTCTCTTGCTACAATTTTATTGTAAGGTATATATTTTTTAAATATTTTATAAAGTGAGTTTGATTTGTATCACTTATGATTGTAAGGGTTACTGACCGTAAGTCTGATGAATTTTCCTTAAGTTTTACTGCCCATCATCAATATATAGAAATGCTCATTCTTAGTCATTACACTTTGTAACTGTGGAGGCAAGCTTTGACTACCAAACTGTACCTTACATCATTGCTTGTAAATTTGTAATTTAACAAGTTTGTATATTCCTTTCGTTATTCCAAAAACTCAATTAGGTGTGTGGCTATGAGTTAGTGTAACTTCCATTTGTAAAGCTGCAAAGCTATGATTGTTTTCCTTCCATTTGAACTCGTATCAAAATGTTGATTTCAACCGGGCTTCCTACTTTTTGTCAACACATGTCTCTCCATAAACTTCAGACTTTACCACAAATAAATGAGTTCATTTCTGCCAATAAAAAATTGTACTTCTCTTTATTGCGACAACTTGCAATCTATGCAACCTTGCCCCAACAGTACTGAATAATTCGACAACAGGGGAACCTGCAGTGTGTGTGTGTGTGTGTAGTGGCATTCCGTGCATGTCGCGTCGGGAGGGGAAGAAGAGGGTTGATTCTGATGACCGCCCTCTACGCTCATTGCACTTCGCTCCTCCAGCACCCTGCCCTACCCTGCCCTACTCTACTCCCGCCCTCGCGCCGCACTTCCCCGCCTGGCCCACGCAATTGGCTCTGCCCCGCGCATGCGCCCACCGACTCTTCGCACTGACGGGCGTTTCCTCGACCAGTCCGATCTCCTCGCGAAACCTCAAAAATTAAAAGCCACTTGTTCCGAAGAGAAATGCCGTCGGCACGCGCGGGGACTCGCTTTACATCCCTGGGAAACCCTGCGCATTCCAACTGTTGGTATTGATCGCGAGTTTGACTCCGCCTTCCAGGCCGCCCTCCACTGCTGCCACTCTTCAGCGAGAAGAAATGCAGTTGAGAAGGACTTCTCTTCCCTTCTCCTGGAAACAGCTTGAAATGTCATCTTCGAATTCGCAATTATATCAGACACTTGCAATTTTTAAATAAATAATTACGTGTCATTGAACACGTGAAACGCTTGCTATTTTAAGTTACATTGCGTGTTTCCAGTAGAAGGAAGCTGTCTGTTCCGGATCTAGCCCGGATCGTCTGCTGCATTCCACTGCCAGCTTTGGTACTGGACAGACGTCTGCGGGGTCTGTGTTGTTGTAATAGAATTGTATGTGTTGTCAAACCATGTTTTGGTGATATTAACGTGTGTCGTGTCATGCAAACGTGTTTTATGTCCCGGATTTCGGTCTTAAATGAATGAGTCGAATTCATCAATCTACAATGGTTAAGTGTAATCGCATGTGCATTCGAGGTTAAGATGCCCCAAAGCAAAACGTTGACATGTAAGTATGCTGAATTAAAAACGTTTTTGCAAGTTTGTACAACGTGGCCAAACTTTACCTTTCCTTTATTCTATTATTCTCTTACCAATGTTTCTTAACTTTTTTCTGCACCGAATGTCATTAGATATTAGGCAAAATATGTTGTCATTTTGATATATGGCACTTTTTATCCTCCAAATTGTTTATTAACGTTTTTAGTGAAAGATTTCTTTTTCTCATTATATGTTTTAGCAGTCTTCACAAGAATTCATTTTTATATGTCTCTGTTATTTCTTTTCAGAAACTGTCAGGAAGAAATTGTTTCTGATGTGAACTGATAAGATATCGGAAGACAACACAAAAACAACAACATGAAGTCGAAGAAGAAGAAGGTTGAGGTGAGTCATGCATTTTCAGTTATTTTCGTGAGCAACTTCAACTGCAAAAAGTGCATATCTATGTATAGGTCTAAATATTCATCAGTTTCCGTTTGGAAGTTTGTGCTGCATAGCTTACTAAATTCAGAAACTCGGTATAATTTTTGTCCGCTCAAATCTCTGTTTGATGTGAATATTGGTGGCCTTTTCAGTCATGCCACTATCAGATTGATCGGAAAACCATATACTTCTTCCAATTCTCCCCCCCAAATTCATGGTTCTTTTCAACTTTTTGGAGTAAAAAGAAATTAAGCTATTTTTCCAAAGAATAATTTCCTTGCGCTCGGCTCAGCTGGTGGATGTGCTCAGCTGGTGGACCGTAGTGTCAGTGTCAGCGCCCAGTCAGCACTGGGGCAGCTCTATGCCTCGTGGCCTGGCCTGGGACAGGGACAGGGAGGTGGAGGAGGCCTTGAGGAGGAGCTGAGCTACGCTGGGCTGCGCGCGAAAAATAGACCTGAAAACCGAGGGGAAATCACTCTCAAACTTAATGGTAACCAACAATATTTTTTCTTTTAAAAAAAGACTGACTTTTATTCATTTTTCTTTTTTTAACTTTGGGGGAATGTCATGGTGTTTAGGAGTTTTACGATTTGCCAATATACCTTGTACTGGAAACGCGTCGATGACACTTAATTTTTTTTTACGTGTCGCGTGTCGTTTTGTTACGGCGCCGTCCTGCTGGCCATTTTTCGCGAGTCGCGATCGGCGAGCCGGGCTAGAGAGGCTACAGGGGCGCTCAGTGAGGCGGGCCCGGCCCCGGCCAGCCCGACGCCGAATGCACGGCGTGCAGTGTCGCGGACAGCGACCGCCACGCCGCGCCGCGCCCCGCCACGCCCCGCCACGCCCCGCCACGCCCCGCCACGCCATTCAGACCTAGACCATCACACGACCGCCGCGTCCGCTCCCCCTTCACCCGGCAGCCGCCAAGACAAGCAGCAGAGCAGAGGGACAGGGGCTGTGAGCAAAGTGTGGGGGGAACGCACGGCGGGGTGGGGTGGGGCGGGGCGGGGACGAGACGCGGCAGGCCTTGCCGTTACTGGCGGCCCGGCGCGGCCATCAGGCTAGCCGGTCCCCGCCCCGCCCCGCCCCGCCCCGTCGTCGCGTCAGCTGAGCGGCAGTGTGGAGCGCTTGGCTCTGCACGGACGTTATGGACTCGATGGCCTCCTCGAGATTAGGAGCCTTGGCCGGGCGGGCCCGGGCGGCCCGGGCGGGGCGGGGCGGGGCGGGGCCGGGTCGCCAAGCGGTCTGGCTCGGGGCGTCGAGGCGGAGGCGTCGGCGCCACTGCGAGTGTGTCCTGGACGGATGATGAGTGTTGAGTGTAAGGGCTCGGGTCGCGCGCCCTGCTGGAGGCTATCTCGGCGGCGGCGCGGCATGGCCGGGCGTGTGCGTCCGGGGCCGCCTAGATGTAGCACAGGCGGGGGACGACACTCTAAGGGAAAACTATACGGCCCGCGAGTCCTGAATGTCGTCTGCTAGTCTACGCGAGTGAGTGTGCGAGACGAGGATTGCCTACCCGCCCGGGCCGGGGCTGGCTCGGAGCGCCGTAGCTGGAGGTGATAGGCAACCCGCCCGGCATCCTGTCGTGCGGGCTAGGCTACCCACTCCCAGACGGCGCCGCCCGCCGCCCGCCCACAGGGTGCCCCGGGCGCAGCGGTCTCCCGGCGGATAGCGCGAGCTTGAGAGCCCTGGTCTAGGCTCAACATGAGACGCCACCGCTGAGACAGCCACACTAGCAGTCTGCGGGGCGGGGCGGGGCGGAGCGGGGCGGGACGGGTCGGGACGGCTAGCTGCAGAACCGCCAGGAATTTGATACGTGTGCCGTACATGGCTGCGACTGCAGCTTGTTTCCCCCGCGGGGCGGGGCGCGGCGAGTGCAGCACTAGTTGAGCCTGCCGGCTGATTCCGAAGATCGCTCCTGTTCCTCCATCCTTGTCGCACCTATGGCGGTGCCCTATGCTGGGCATGGTAGCGCCGTATAAGTGCGACAAGGACAGGAGTACGAGAGCGATCCTCTGAATCAGCCGGCTGGCCCGGCTGCACCAGTGACCCGCTGGAGTACGGCTGGAGCACTGGTGGAGTACGTTCCGTAGACACTGCAGGACTGAAGGAGGGTCCCAAAGCCTGTCGCAGAGGGGTGCCCGTGGCCTGGGCGCTACCGGTGACCCTGCGCCCCGCCTCGCCCCGCCCCGCCCCGCCCCGCCCCGCCCCGCCCCGCCCCGCCCCGCCCCGCCCACACGAGCTGTGCAGGGCACGAGACCACCGTCCGCGACCACGCACTCACACCACGCCGCCGCCATAAAAAAAAAAAAAAAACAACCCCGACGATTTTTTTTTCTCTCCCTTTAAATACATTTTTCCCTCTGATTGTGCTGGGCACTGCACGCCCGCACGCACGCACGCCTACACTGCCGGACACACTCGCCTTCATTTCTTCTCGCACGCGCGTGCCCCGCCCCACTGGCCCCGCCGGCCCCGCCACGCCGACCGTGGCCCTGCCCCGTGTCGGACGCCAGCTCCTCGCGGGGCGGGGCGGGGCGGGGCGGGGCGGGCAGAATGGCACGGCACCCCGGCGGCGTGCCCGGCCCGGCTTAGTGTGTTGGCGGTCTGGCTCGCTCGCGGCCTGGCCCAGCCCAGCCCAGCCCAGCCCAGCCCCAGATAAGATGGCATGGCCTCCTCACGGGCTCGCCGGGGGGCCGCCGCCGCCCCCGCCGCCCTCGCCGACCCCGCCGCCCCCGCCAGGCTGGAGGTGGAGCAGCCGAGCTGCGGCGACCTCCTGTTCGCGGTGAAGCCGGCCATGGCCGCGGACGGCGCCGCGCCGGGCACCCCGCTGTCCGCGCTGCTGCTACCCTCGCCGCGCTTCGCCCGCGCGCGCCTCAAGTCCGTGTGCCGGCGGGTGCTGTGGGGCAAGAGGGAGGTGAGTGAGAGAGAGGGAGGGAGGGAAGGAGGGAGGGGAGAGAGACAGAGACAGAGACAGAGACAGAGACAGAGAGAGAGAGAGAGAGAGAGACAGAGAGACAGAGAGAGAGAGAGAGAGAGAGGAGAAGTCTGAAAGGGGTGCTCTTCGAGCCGGCCGCCCGCCCTCGGCTCGGCTGGGCGCGTCACCGCCTGCTCTGGCGCCGGCACCGCTGGCAGAGGGCCCCCGGGCGGCCCGCGCCCCGCCCCGCCCCGCCCCGCCCCGCCCCGCCCGTCCTCCTGGCTGGCGCCGGGCCAGGACCTGAGCCACATGGCATTGGCTTCCTACCACCTACCTCCTCTGGGGCGCGCGCGCGCAGACTCCGACGAAAAAGTGAATTGCCGGCCGATTTGATTGTCTGAGTGACGCGCGCTCCGCTCCGCTCCGTTCCGTCGTCATTAATTTTATCCCTGCATTCTTATTTTTATTCCCTTGTTAATTCAATCAGGTCGCCGTCGTTAAGTCGACCCCCCCCCCCCCCCACTCTCCGCAGCCTCTCGTTAGCCTGTAGTGAACGGGCCGCACGGGGCTCCCAAATCACACGGTCTGTCACAGAGGCGCCGCCGACCAGGAGGGGAGGGGAGGAGGGGTCCCCTGGGGCCACGGACGCGTGGGGTTGCCTGTGGTTTGTTGTGTCTGTCTGTCTGTCTGTCAGGCTCGCCTGTTGTGCATACGCTGCAGCCCCCCGCCCCCACCCCCCCCCTCCCCCCCCAAAAAATAAAATCCGCTGGTCCGGCTGTATTTCCGTTCGGGTGGTCGCGGGGCGCTGCCTACGCCCGCGCGCTCCCGGCACCTAACATCGCGCCGTGTGAATAATTGCATTTTATTCGTCGCTACACCCGCGCCCTTCTCCTCTGCGAGATCCCGGACAAAATTCACACCTTTTCTCGTCGGAGTGTGCGATTAATAATTCACACTCTTTTTTTTTATTTTCACTTCAGTGCAAAGGGTCTGAGTGTGAGGGTCTGAGTGTGAGGGTCTGAGTGTGAGGGTCTGAGTGTGAGGGTCTGAGTGTGAGGGTCTGAGTGTGAGGGTCTGAGTGTCTGAGGGTCTGAGGGTCTGAGGGTCTGAGGGTCTGAGTGTCTGAGGGTCTGAGTGTCTGAGGGTCTGAGTGTCTGAGGGTCTGAGTGTCTGAGGGTCTGAGTGTCTGAGGGTCTGAGTGTCTGAGTGTGAGGCCTGAGTCCTGAGTGTGAGGGTCTGAGTGTGAGGGTCTGATTGTGAGGGTCTGAGTGTGTGGGTCTGAGTGTGTGGGTCTGAGTGTGAGGGTCTGAGTGTGAGGGTCTGAGGTGAGGGTCTGAGTGTGTCTGAGTGTGAGGGTCTGAGTGTGAGGGTCTGAGTGTGAGGTCTGAGTGTGTTCTGAGGTGTGGGTCTGAGTGTGTGGGTCTGACTGTGAGGGTCTGAGTGTGAGGGTCTGAGTGTGAGGGTCTGAGTGTGAGGGTCTGAGTGTGAGGGTCTGAGTGTGAGGGTCTGAGTGTGAGGGTCTGAGTGTGAGGGTCTGAGTGTGAGGGTCTGAGTGTGAGGTCTGAGTGTGAGGGTCTGAGGTGAGGGCCTGAGTGTAAGGGGCCTGAGTGTGAGGGCCTGAGTGTGAGGTCTGAGTGTGAGGTCTGAGTGTGAGGGTCTGAGTGTGAGGTCTGAGTGTGAGGGTCTGAGGTGTGAGGTCTGAGTGTGTGGGTCTGAGTGTGTGGGTCTGAGTGTGAGGTCTGAGTGTGAGGTCTGAGTGTGAGGGTCTGAGTGTGAGGGTCTGAGTGTGAGGGCCTGAGTGTGAGGGTCTGAGTGTGAGGGTCTGAGTGTGAGGGTCTGAGTGTGAGGCCCTCCCCCCAAACCCCACTTCCGACGCCACTGAGTGCAACGCTATGTAGTAATGTGGTGACTATTTTTCCCGCGCGATTTCCGCCGCCGAAACCGTAGCGATATTTCTGTGCAGCCCAGCGATCTAGGTGCCGGTGCCGGTGCCGGGATGCGAGAGTGAGAGAGAGAAAGAGTTTTCCTCATTGATAAGCCGAAGGACGAGGAGCTCGTTGTGCGCACTGGAGATAGCGGCGGGGCGGGGCGGGCGGCGGGATCACCAGGGCCCCTGGCGGATAGGCAGCCGAGCAACGCGCGTGCCGAGCGGGCCTGCCTACCCCCCGGGCGTCCTGTGTGCTCTGCTCCACGGGAACACACAGTGGCTGATGGAGAGAGAGAGAGAGAGAGAGCGAGAGAGAGAGAGAGGGAGAGAGAGAGAGAGGGAGAGAGAGGGAGAGAGAGAGAGAGAGAGAGAGAGAGAGAGAGAGAGAGAGAGAGAGGAAGATGATCAAACAAACGGCGTTCCCATCTTGACACCGCTCCGAAAGAGCGCGCCGAGACGAGACGGGAGGTGTATGGCTTTGATGAGAGGGAAACACAGGTGTGAAGTTGGATTGGCGATGATAGAGGGGTGTGGGAATTTCGTATTTAGAGAGACAGAGAGAGAGAGAGAGAGAGAGAGGTGGAGTGTGCAGACCTGCGTGGAGTGTTTAGAGAGGGGCTCACGGGGAGCCGGGGCCGCGGCCGGGGCCGGGGGGGTGTTCATCGACCTGCCGCAGGCTGCGGGGCGCTGCTGAGAGCTAAACTCCCATACACATACAGTCACCACCGCGACACCTCTGCCAGCCTCTCTCGTCTCTCTATTCCGTCTCACCCCTACCCCTTCCCCCTCCCCCCGCCCCACTTCCTCCCTCCTCCCTCTCTCCCTCATCCCTCTCTCGCACTCTCCCTCCCTCTTCCACTCTCCCTTCCCCCTTTCACCTCACCTGTACACAAACCCCCCCGTCATCCCATAATGGCCCAGAGATTACCGCGAGCCACATCCGTGTTGATGCACTGCCTCCGACATGTATTGCGAGTGAGTGTGTGTGTGTGCGCGGGTGGAGCGTCAAATGGACGCTTCTCGGCTTTATAGGGCACTTTACCAGGCAGTGTGGGGTGATGAATGACCTGTTGATCTGTTCCGCGCGTTCTCTCTCTCCCCCTCTCTCCCGCTTTCTCCCTCTCTCTTTCTCTCTCACGCTCTTGCGCCCGCTCTCCATCAACTCTGCAGGGGTTGTTGTTTTCATTTTCGCGTTATTTCCTGCTCATCCACTTGGTCCGGCAGGTCGGCAGCAGAAAACGTTTTGCCGCGGCTCGTGGTCTCTGTCGCCCCGCCCCATACCCCGCCCCGCCCCGCCCCGCCCCGCCCCGCGCGATCGGGTGAAGATGTCACCGAAAAGGAACCGGAAATGCTGTGGACGTTGAGTTTCGCCCCACTGCCGCGTCCTCATTACGATGATGTTTATATTTTTCTTGTCTCTTTTGTGCTGGAAAAGGCTTCCAACCTTTACAACTCTCTCTCCGCTTCTCTCTCTCACTCTCTCCCTCGCCTAGCCCGGGGCCATGGGCGGAGCCGGTACGCCGGGAGAGGACCTCGTTCCAAGTTTGTTCTTCTCTGTTTTCTTTCGCTTTTGTTTTCCTCCCCTCCCTTCCCTTTCTTCTCTCCCCTCCTCTCCTCCCCTCCTCCTCCGCCCCTGTTCCGACAGACTGTCGCGCCTTAGACCGACAAGTAAACTCAGACGGCATTGGCATTTCAGTGACTTAGAAGTGTCAGCGAAAACTCCGACAGGAACCCTTATCGATAACGCTTTTAGCAGATATGCCGTTTTGCAACCCTTTTTTGTGCGTTCTACGTTACGGTTAGTCACGGCTGCGACCTGCTGTGTCACCCGTCGCTGTCCCACCGCACACGTGTTGGAGAGAGAGAGAGTGGGAGGGAGGGAGAGAGAGAGAGAGCTGATGTCCGGGCGCCACTTTGCGCCCCTCTGTCTCCAGCGTGTTGGTGGTTAATTAATCACTGGAGAACAGCTCGCCTGGAGCTGGAGAAGAGAACACTCCGAAAGGCGAGCGGGACAAAACCACCCCGTTTCGTCTTAGGTACACTGTTAAAAAAAAAAAAAAAAAAAAAAAAAAGCCTCGCGGTGCGGAGATCATACACACTTAATTCTTATGAACTTTCTTTATACTCAGCTACAGATTCCTGCTGTAAACCTGCTTTGCCGCGCATAATTTAAAGCGCAGTTATACACGGTAAAATAAGCTTCTTGAATTTCAAGACCCGGTCTTGGATCGTATGGAAAACGCCAATGGCATCGAAGACCGGGTCTTGAAGTTCAAGAAACTTTTTTTACGGCGTCAAGATAAGTGTTCGTAAGAGGCGTAATATTATTTTTAAAAATACACAATTCAGAAAAATTTCGTTCATAACTGTACATGAAATAATACGCAATAAAGCAGGCGTATATGCAGAAATCCGTAGCTGTGTTTGAAAATAGTTGAAAATAAGAGTTTAGCGCTTAGCTGTTTTTGTAATTAAGGCACATTGTGCTGTCAGACGCGGTGTGCTGCAGCGGCTTCCAGGGCCAGGCTCCAGGCAGGCTCCAGGCAGGCTCCAGGCCAGGCCGAGCGCACCGGCAGCCGAGCTGAGCTGCCACGGCGGTCCCGCCCCGCCCCGCGTTCTTTTCCTGCGGTATTCGCCCCGGGTATGGTATGCAGGGATTGGTGCGAGGCACGCTCTGCAGGACGCTCTTGTCCTCCTCTGGAGCCGAGTTCTCCAGCGCGCTGCCAAACCGCAAAACCGCAAAAAAAAAGAACCCTATTGTGCAAGAGTAAAGGTATTCTCGAAATACTCGCGGACGAGCGCAAGAGAACTCGCGAAACTCGTTGCAGGGGATATAGTGAGTGGGGAACCCCTCGGTCGCATTCCAGGAGTAGCTAGCGGCAGGCAGGCGGTGCCATCGGGGGATGAAACTTCAAAGTGTCATCAAAAGAGAGAGAGAGAGGGAGAGAGAGAGAGAGAGAGAGAGAGAGAGAGAGAGAGAGAGAGAGAGAGAGAGAGAGAGAGAGAGAGAGAGAGAGAGAGAAAGGGAGAGGGTGGAAGGGCACGCTCTCTCCTGTTCGCAGAGCCCAGCAGCAGCATACCACCTCTCGCCGCTCTCGCATAGCTCGCGCTCCAGCGACTCGTAGAGTGCCCCGCCCGACCCCGCCCCACCCCCCCCCACCCCGCCCCACCCCACCCCACCCCACCCCGCCCCACCCCACCCCGCCCTGCCCGCCGCACGGTCCTTTCCGCATTGCTGGAGAATCAGACTCGGACGCTGCGGTAAAAGAATAACGTTAGAATGTAAGGGTTGACAGACGAGGGTAAATATGCGGTAAGAGTGTAACTCCACCACGGGAGAGAGAGAGAGGGAGAGGGAGGGAGAGGGAGAGGGAGAGGGAGAGGGAGAGGGGTCGTCCCGCCGTATGCTCTCTGAGAATCCTGGACTATACTCGAACAACCATCCCATCAGGGAAGGAACGCCGTCGTGGCAGAGGGAGAGAGAGAGAGAGAGAGAGGGGGGGGTTCCGGGGGTCCTGTGAGCACAGAGTGTTTCCGGAGCTGACGTTTGCTTAGAGCAAATACCTCGGGTCTGGTCCTGGTCTGTCGCTGCTGCTCTATCATTGGTTAGAGGGGGGGGGGGGGGGAGAGTCTGAGAGCGGGGCGGAGGGAGGGCGGCTGAGCAGGGCTGCTCTGCTCCTGTGACCTGTTGCGCCCCAAGGCCCGCCTCTGTAGCCAGTGAGACTGGAGAGAGAGGGAGGGAGAGGTGAAAGGGGAGATACTAGTTGAGAGGCGCGGAAGAGGAAAAGGGAACTCAATACTTCACAGCCGACGGATGTGACATCTCGCCGCTCGTCTGTCAGCTCAATCGCGATGTCATACTTTGACGGGAATCAAAAGTCCTTTTTCTTCCCCCTTTTTCGTATTTCGCTTTCTGTATATCTTCCTCGCTGCCTCAGTCTCCGAGTCGCTTGCTCTTTGATCAGTCTCGAGCTCTCTCGCCCGCTATCTCTCGCCCACTCTCTCGCCCGCTCTCTCGCTCGCTCGCTCGCTCCCTCTCTCGCCCGCTCTCTTGCCCGCTCTCTCGCTCGCTCGCTCGCGCGCTCTCTCACGCGCTCTCTTGCCCGCTCTCTCGCTCCCTCTCTCACGCGCTCTCTCACTCGCTCTCTCGCTCGCTTGTTCCCACTCCCTCTCTCCTTGCTGCCGCTCGCGTGGGGGCGGGTCCAGAGGGTCAGCATGACTAGCAGGACAGGCACTAGGCGCTACTTTCATCCCCTAATTAGACTGCTGGTTTAACACCCCCCCCCCCCCCCGACCCGGGCCCAGCCTAGATCCGCCACTGCCGCTTCCACCCTTGGCTTCTATTCTCTGTCTGTCCGTCTGTCTCTGTCTCTCTGTCTATCTCTCTCTCTCTCTCTCTCTCTCTCTCTCTCTCTCTCTCTCTCTCTCTCTCTCTCTCTCTCTCTCTCTCCGCCCGGGCTACTAGGCCTGGCCCGGCAGCACTTGCAGTAATCGATGCCATACACCCTCCTTCCCGCCCGCCCACTGCTGGCGCCCCGCCCCGCCCCGCCCCGCCCCGCCCCGCCCCGCCCCGCCCTGACCAGACCAGGTCACAGCCCGGCCAGGGTGGCTGGCTGGTGGCTGGCGCAGCGAAACCACCCTGGGCTGTGCAGCGGCGGGGCGGGGCGAGGCGGGGCGGCGTTGGGCCCAGCTGACCCGGCCTAGCCGAGGCTTAAGGCTTTAGGCTGCATCCTGCTGGGGGCGGCGCGGGGGCGGCGCGGGGGCGGCGACGCTGTGTGAGCCTGACGCAAACGCCCCCGACTTGAGCGCGAGTATGCGAGTGTGGCGGGGGCCGGGCGCCCCTGCGTACGGCAGAAATAAGCGGAGCGCCCCGGTGTAGCAGCGCACTTTTTCTCTTCCCAAACTTTCTCTCCCTTTATTTTTCGAAAAGTGGTTCGTGGAAACTTTTTGCACCGCTTCCCGTCAAAGGCAGTGCGATACCGAGGCGACGCGACCCACCTCGTGGCGTGGGGGCGGCGTGGGGGCGGCGTGGGGGTGGCGGGGGGGGGGGAGGGGGGCACAGGGGGCGGGGACGCACTTCTGCCACGGCGCACACGGCCACCGGGCCTGCACCGGCGGAAAAATAGTTGCAGCAGGTTTACGGGGAAATAAAGTTTTCCCGCGGTGAGTTCCCCGCTGCTCCGCGCCGCGCCGCGCCGCTCCCTCCCGACTGACTCCTCGACCCCTCCTCAGCCATGACGCGACCACCGCGCCGCTCCCGACGGGATTTCATTCCGTTCTGTGGCGGCCCGACTGCGCCTTTTCCCGCTCACTTCGCCTCGTCCTTCCGCCCTCTCTCCTCTCCCTCTCTCTCCCTCCCTCTCTCTCCCTCCCTCTCTCTCCCCAGCCTCTCCCGAATCCCCGGCTTTTAATCCCGGTATCTCACAGCGGGTCTAGTCCCCGGCGTGGCGTGCAGTCTTAGACCCCCGCTGCCTTATCCCTCCCCCTCCTTCCCCTCCTCCCTCCTTCCCCTCGCCCTCCTTCCCCTCCCCCTTCTTCTCCTCTCCCCTCTTCCCCCTCATCCCACCGCCACCACCTCCACCCCCTCATCGTCATCCTTCTGCAGCCCCTTATTTCGTCTCGAACCGGCAGCGCGCGTCTGCCCCGCCCCGCCCCGCCCCGCCCTGTCGTTAGAGCAGCAGGCAGGCAGTTCCTCCTGCTTGCAGCGCTCCGACGCGAGGCCCTCGCCATCGAGGTCACCGCCATCGCCGCCCCCCTACCGCCCCCGCCTCCGCCCCCCCCCCCGCCCCGCCCCCGCCTCCACCGACACTTTTATTCCGCACTGTCCGCTCGCCTCGGTCTATCGCGCGCTGTGCGGCGGCGGTGTTCTAGCTGCCCTCCCTCACCCCCCGCCCCTTCTGCCCCGCGCCCCGCCCCTCCTCCCCAGCGCCCTGCCCCCTCCTCCCCCGCGCCCCGCCCCCTATTGCCACCTGCTCAGTCGCGCACTGATGGCCGGCGCTGATAACCGGCGCTGCCCTCACCTCCACCCACCCCCCACCCCACCCCGGTACCCCATGACCCCTTTGGACGCACCCACCCTCCCAGGCCGCCCCCAAGGGGGTCCCCACGCCCGTTACCCCTTCCACCCCACCCCTGGGCCCCGGCCCGCTCCCAGAGCAGGTGACTGATTTATCCTTATCTGCCGAGTCTCTCTCCATCCATAAGGAGGGCTTAGCTTAGCCTCCGCGCGGTCTCTAGGGGATTTGTACGCGTTGCACTGTTGAAACAATATCGATCGATGAGTAAAGTCGCGGTAGTAAATCCCGTGTCTTTGAATCCCAACCTCGCCCGGCCATAGGAGAGCGAGAATTTTCCTGTTAATTTTCTTGCTCTCCTGAGGGCGAGAATCCTGGTGTCCTTTTCGAGGGAGGAGAGGAGAGTGGATGGGAGAGAGAGAGAGAGAGGGAGGGGGGGGGGGGGGGGGAAACACTTGTGTGTTGACATTATGACATTATGACTAATATTAACCTAGCGAATCGTAAAAAAATAAATGTATGTATATATGTATATATCCCTGGTTGTGAGCTAGTTGCGACTTTTCGGGTCCTCCATTCACGCGTGGCTTATCGGAGCGAATTAGCGAGCGAGGTGGCGGCGGGTGGCGGGGAGAGACCAGCGGCCGCCGTGTAGCGGGCGGCGCAAAGCCGTTCGGATTACCAACTTAATATAATGAAAAAAAAAATAATCATCGAAATAAAAAGAATTGAAAAGGGCCACCGTCTCTGGGAATGAATTTTTTACAATTAGCGTTGGATCGGGAGCGACCCGCGCTGCGCTCAGAAGCAAAGCGAACACTGTAAAGAAAAAAATAAAAAAAAATACAGCCTCTGGTACGGAGCCTGTTAACGAGACCGTACCGCCTGAAGAGACTGGTTTTCTCGATGCAGGTACGAGTTTTCCTTACGCCCCACACCACAGTGTTCTCGCTGTGTTTGTTTTGGGAAATTGCCGCACGGCTAGACGCTAGCGGCGGCGGCGTAGAGAGAGGGAGACAGAGTGAGATAGATAGAGAGAGAGAGTGAGAGAGTGAGAGAGTGAGTGAGTGAGTGAGTGAGTGAGTGAGTGAGTGAGTGAGTGAGTGAGTGAGTGAGTGAGTGAGTGAGAGAGTGAGAGAGTGAGAGAGTGAGAGAGTGAGAGAGTGAGAGAGTGAGAGAGTGAGAGAGTGAGGGAGTGAGAGAGAGAGGGAGAGAGAGAGAGAGAGCACGGTGACAGAGTCCGGGCGGACGGGCGGCGCCGTCTGCTTCCGATTTCAATTGGTCCTATCCGGATAGCAGCGGTGCGTATCAGTGCCCCCCGCCCTGCCCCGCCCCGCCCCGCCCCGCCCCGCCCTGCCCCGCCCCGCCCCGCCCCGCCCCGCCCCGCCCCGCTCCACCCCGCCCCGCCCCGCCCCGCCCCGCTCCACTCCGCTCCGCCCCACCACGCCCGCGGCGCGTTCGATGATGAAGCTTATTTGCTCGGGATGGGCTCGGCGGTGCTCCCTCAAGGACCTGGCGGTGACTGGACTAGGTGCGGGGCGTGGCGTGGCGGGGTGGGGCGGGGCGGGGCGGGGCGGGGCCTGGCGCTTATTAGCAGGATGATGGATTTGGAAAGGTTGGAGCCCGGGAGCGAGGCTTACCCGGCGGAAATACTAAAACCTTGTAGACGGATGGAAGGCGCTTATATGTGCTATATGCTTCCGAACTAGTACACTTTCAATTTAAAACGGGAAAAAAATGAGAATTCCGGAGTAGATTTTCAGATATGTCACTCTGAAAATTATCTTGACAGACGAAGGATTCTTTCACTTGAGTACGAAAGTTAAGTAAGACCTTTTAGCGGGCAGGGCAGGTCTGTCTGCCTGGCCATGGCCGAGGACCTTGCCGAGGCACGATAACGCAATCGGTGCTGTTTGGGAGCGTGGAGCTAAGCGTGACCACACAGAGGAGTCCCTCTGACCCGCCGCCCGCCGCGCTCACCAGCTGGGCGGGTGGCCTACCCACCACCTGGCGGGCGCTCCCCGGCCCCTCGGCCCACCCAACCGCCTGCGCTGCGCGGGACAGCACAGCGCGAGTCACGCGCAAGCTGACGTCAAGACTGTGGTATCAGGGTAAACTGTCGTAACTCCACTTTTCCTCCTCCTCCTCAGCTCTCAACTTGCATGCATGGGTGAGAGGATGTGGAGGAGGAAAAGTAGACTTACGACAGTTTACCCTGTTACCACAGAAGTGTGTGTGTGTGTGTGTGCGCGCGCGCGCGCGCCGAGCACCCTGTGTGGTACCGGTAAAGTGCCGCCCCCCTTTGACTATACTCACTCGAGACAGGTCTGCGGCCGGGCCGGCGGGCCACTCTCCGCTGAGGGCGCTTCCGCGGCGGGGGCGGGGTGGGGCGGGGCGGGGTGGGGCGGGGTGGGGTGGGGTGGGGCGGGGCTGCGAGGGTGGCCCCTCCTCTTTAGCTTGCCTCCCCCACGTTCTCGACATTACGCCAAGGGGTTATTAAAATTATTATTTTTATTGAATCGAAGTTTTAGTTTTGTTTGGTTTGATCTGTGGGGACACGGGAGGGCCTCTTGAGGAGTCCGCCACTCCAAACTAGTGTACGATTTTAGTCTCCTCGCGAGTGCTGGCGAGTTTCCGCGAGCACCAGCGAGTATTTCTCGATATATTTGCAGAGTTGTCGCAAGTATCGGCGAGTATTTTTCCGATGTTTTCGGAGAGTTGTCTGGAGGTTCCACGAGTGGTCGCGAGTTTGTTGCGAGTATCCGCGCAAGCATCATGACGATAGGGCCATTTTTCCTCGTGCACAGCGAGTTATTTTAGTGGGGGGCCCTCGGGGGGCTCCCCGGCATACTCAGGCCAGGCCCTGCGGGGGCCGCAGGGTCACACAGGCGACACAGGCGCTGCCCAGCGGGGCGCCCAAGACGAATGAGGTCCGGGGCGGGGTGGGGCGGGGCGGGGCGCAACACTGTGGCGCTGGACCTTCCAGGAGGGCTCGTGCGCTGAGGCGAGGGCCAAGAGGGCACTGTTATTCGATTCATGTGACGTCACATTCTTTTCACTGTAAAAACTGTCACATTCGTTTGGATGTAAGTGTCACATTCCTTTGAATGTGACTGCCGAATTTACGGCGCTTTGCCCAGTCGATTCACATTACAACAAATGTGACATCATATTCTAACGAATGTGACAGCTTTTACAGTTAAACGAATTTTACGTCACAGGAATTGAATAACACACTGTTAAATCCCTACGAACAAAATAGTTTGTAAGCTTGCAAAGCATTTGGATGCTTTGTATTACAAAGCATTTTGTTTGTAATACAAAGCATTTCGTAAATGCTTCGCAAGCTGCGAAGCAAATGCTTCGCAAGCTACAAAGCAAAAGCTTCGCAATACAAACAAAATGCTTTGTATTACAAAGCAGCCAAATCCTTCGCAATTGCGAAGCATTGCTTTGTAAGGTTTTAACAGTGCAGTGGGCTGTTGAGACAGGGCGGGCGGGCTGGCCGAAGCCGTCCTTGTCGCACTAGTAAAAGCTTACGGTGAATTTCACTGTAAGCTACAGTGCTCTGTCAATACAAATGTGTACATTGTATACTTTAAATAAAGTATACATACCGTGTATACTTTAAATAATGTATACATACCGTGTATGCATTTATATGTGTATACATGCGCATGTATACATTTGTAAATGTATACATACCCATGTACACTTTGCAAAGAACACACGTGGTGCTGTCACCTTACAGGCCATGTACACTTTGAAAGATGTGTACATTGTCATGTATGCACGTATTAAAGTGTACATGGGCATGTATACATTTACTAAAGTATACATGGTGATGTATTCATTTATTAAAGTGTACATGGCATGTATACTTTATTTAAAGTGTACAATGTACACATTTGTGCTGACAGAGTGCACCCTGCGTAAGGTACGGTGAATGTTACAGCGTGATGCAGCCCGACTCACCGTAGCTTACAGTGTTCGGGCCGGGACGGGCCGGGCCGGGAGCCCCACGCCGGGGGTCATTCCTGCTGCTGTTGACAGTCAACAGGACGGGAGGTGCCCCACCGCACCCCGCCTCACCCCGCCACACCCCACCGCACCCCACCGCGCCCCACCACACCCCGTCCTGGTACCCAAAGAGCGAACGGGCCCGGAGCGGCCCTGGTTCCCTTTTCAAAGGTGAAGTGAAGCAAGTTGCCTGTCGTGCAGCTGCCTCATACAGCGGGGTGAGGCGGGGCGGGGCGGGCGGGGCGGGGCGAGGCGTGCCAGCCGGGTGGCGCCCCGCCCCACCTGCGCCAGCGCGCCAGAGGCCGCTCTGCATATTTCATCGGACTCTGAATCGAAAGTCCCGGGGAGCTCGCTTTGCGTCTGGCAGAACACGTGTCTAAAGCTCCGGGACTCGTCCCGTCCCTCCGGGCTGCGGGGTGGGGCGGGGTGAGGCGGGGCGGGGCGGGGCGGGGTGGGACGTGGCGGGAGCGAGCGAGCGAGAGACGCGGTCTGATGCGCGAGTCACCGCGTTAAAGCGCTGGTATCTTCCGCTACAGCACGCGCCCTCCGTGGACCCGCGGCTCTCCGCCCCGCCCCGCCCCGCCCCGCCCCGCCCCGCCCCGCCCCGCCCCGCCCCGCCCCGCCACGCCCCGCCACGCCACACACCGCGCGCCCGGCCCGGCGGGTCCCCCCTTTACCCCGTCGTGGAGCGTGCGGGTTGCGAAAACAGGCTAATTTTATGCAGAGCTGCCTTTGCGCCCCTCTCCCCCCCTCCCTCTCCCTCTCCCTCTCTCTCCCTCTCTCTCTCTCTCTCTCTCTCTCTCTCTCTCTCTCCCTCTCTCTCTCTCTCTCTCACACACACTCTCTCTGTCGCTCCCCGTGTAATTTAGCAAGGAAAATATAAGCCGCACTCTGCTGGAAGAAGACGAGGCTCCCACCTCACCTAACGATGTAAACACAGAAGGTCACCTGCTGGCTGGGGCCCCGCCCCGCCCCGCCCCACCCCACCCCGCCTCGCCCCGCCCCGCCCCGGCCCGCCCCGGCCCGCCCCGCCCGCTCCGCGCCTCGGCTTACCGCCGCGCCTACCGCTGCAGTCGACAAAGCAGCCACTGTTTACTTTGGTCCTTCCCTTTCTTCGCCAAAGTGCCACTCTACTTCGGCCAGAGGCGGGCCGTATGAATGAAATATCGTATGAATGGATTTCGTCGAAACGCCCATCCGTCACACGGCATTGAGTGCCCCGCAATAATATATATGTGTCTATCGAGATAATATGTATGTGTCTATTGGTTAACCTCTGAACAACAAAAGCGACAACAAATGAAGCACTAGTGGGGCTTTCATCTCGTCCGTCTGAAAAGCTTAGCGAGAGAGAGATGGTTTTCATTTCTACTTCCACGACTTTTTTGCGCACTTTCCAGTTCCCCAGTGACGCGCTTTACAGCGGCTTGCCGCACTCCGCTCCCGCCGAACTGGTCCTCGCCATGGCGTCGCCCCCCAGCTTCGGTTCTTCTTTCATTCTCAGCATCCCATTTTCCACGCGAGTGCCACGGGCTCAATCGGTACCGCTGCCGGCAGACGCGTCCTGGCCGGGCCGGGCCGGACTCAGCTGTGCGATGCGTTTCAGCGGTGCTAAGGGGCCGTCCGCACACTACGTGTCCTAGATGGGGATGGGGGGGGGGGGGTACAAATATCACGGGCCCTCAACAGTTTCAGGACCTGATCCACCCCGAACGCGTGCCCAGGGCTCAGTATGCTGGCGAGAGGTCATGAGGGCTGCGGGTATCGAATTGTACGGCCGGTTAGGCAGGTCTGCAGGGTTCGTCTCGAGAGGAGCCTGGCAGCCGACTTATTCCGAAGATCGCTCTTGTTGCCTCCCTCCTTGTCGCACCTATGGCGATGCCCTATGCTGGACACGGCAGTGTCCCATGAGTGCGACAAGGTCAGAGGTATGAGAGCGATCTTCGGAATGGCTGGGTCTCATCTCCGTCCCGCGGAGCAGCAGCGGCGTGGCGGGGCGGGGCGAGGTGGGGCGGGGCGAGGCGAGGCGAGGCGGGGCGGGGCCGCCCGTGGGGTAGGCAGCCCGCCCGCGCGGGTGTCTGCGGCGTGCCTACCTGCCGGGGGCTGTGAGCCGAGCTGGGAGCGGGACCAGCTGTGGGGAGCGGGCCGGCTCTGCCTCGTCCTGCACTGCCAGAAATGTTAATTAATTTAAGGACTATGATTTTAATTTGTTTGTATCCTAGCAGTGTAGCAGTGGTGGTACCCTCTTTTCTTACTCCATTGATGGCTGGCAAGGCCCAGTTAATCAAGGCTTGTTACGGACGCAAGTGGTCTGCGCGGCCAGACTGGATCACCGCTCTCTCTCTCTCTCTCTCTCTCTCTCTCTCTCTCTCTCTCTCTCTCTCTCTCTCTCTCTCTCTCTCTCTCTCTCTCTCTCTCTCTCTCTCTCTCTCGCCCTACTTTTGTGACACAACCCTCACTCAAATCTAAAATCTCAGTCGCTTAAATTTTTTTTTTTTTTTTAAATTTTAATTTGTTTGTCTGTAGGGAGTCTACATAACTTCGACTTTGCTTTCAGACTACCGCTCGGAGCTGGGTGGAGGCTTCCTTTCAAAAACGAGAATGCATCAAGTTCATACCCAACCCCAAGGACGACTACAGGTGAGTACAGCCGAGCGTAATATATAGAGCGAACAAGGAGTCGGCGTGGAGTGAAAGAGACAGCCGCGATATCGCGTGGGCGTAAGTGAACATGGTGGGAGGGGGTAGGACGAAGGGATGATCCCATTGAGACCGCTCGACAAGCCCTTCACAAAAGGGACGCAGGCCCACAACGTGACAGAGCCGCGCGGGGTGCGGAGTCCTTCAGAGCGACCTGCTGGGGTCCGTCATTCATTACCCCCCCCCCCCCCCCCGACTCCTCCAGTCTCCCCTGGATCGTCCCCGAGTCCCCGCGCTGTCCAGCTGTCCACTGTTAAAAAAACTCGGAAATTCACGAAGTATTCGTGGTGAAAAAAATTGCTAGAGCTCTTCGTGAACTTTTGAGGGAAATCACAACTTCTGTTCGACTTCGGTTTCGCGCCAAGAGTAAAGATGATTATTACCCGGCTCCTCCTTCTTCTTCTTCTTCTTCTTCTTCTCCCTCTTCCTCCTCTTCCTCCTCTTCCTCTTTTTTGTTTTTTGTTTTGTTTTTGTTTTGAGATGACGGGGATGGGGTTGTGGTTCGTGTCCATCAAACACTTTGTCGCATCTCGGGGCAGCT